>JAQQSZ010006665.1:0-13526 GCA_028646595.1 Phalanger gymnotis
TCCCAGACCCAGCCTGGGTGAGTTCAAAGCCTTCAGGGCTCCAAACTGCATATAACTGGGGAGAGCTTGGCATTTGATTTTTGGGGCACACTCATGGAAGGAGTGTTGAGACTCTGGGCAAGCTGCAAACTGCCCCCCAGGTTTGAAACCCAGATGTTGGTACTGGTAACTATGTATTATGATTTGAATTGTATTGGGTCTGTCTGTTTGTAATTTGTTTAAGGGCTCTTGAGATGGTGTTGATGTTGAGACTCCGGGCAGCTTTAGCTAAGGAGCCCTCCAGCTTGTAAACCTGGTTACTGAGACTTTGTTGAACTCTGGTAACTATGTATTGGTATTTGAATCAGACAAGGTCTGTCTGTTGATGTTTGTAATTTGCTTGTATTTTGCTCTGAAGTTCAGGGTGCTGGCTTTTTCCCCTGAACTAAGTGAAGGATATTTGTGTGCTGAATTAAAGTAAGCTTGCCAACCCCTTCACCTTGCTCTCCTTATTAAGGCAGATCAAAAGAACCTGTGCTGTCTGGCAGCTTTCTGGGTGCTGGCTGTGGGTGGATCTTTACCCCCCACAGAAGCTGCTAGCTGGATTGTTAAAACACCATCTTGGCTCCACCCCCCCAGCCTCCCTTATTCTATGCAACCAAAACACAAGGCTGGACTGGGTGTATTGGTTGCATCTGCTAAAGGACCGTACTTCTTGGAAATCGACCAGGATTACACACAATGTCAATCACGTGCTGTTTAGAAATGATGATGTATAAATATAAAATCCATTTCCTTAAATATTTCTTGACTTATTCGAGGAAGTTTTAATTGAGTAGAATAGCTTATGTCATTATTTGATGAAACTCTATTTTTTACTGCAGAATTAAAAATATTAGCAATTATTCATGAAATCAAAATGTAAGAGACATTCTTTTCATGTTTGGATTTAGTTTCTAGACATTTTGAATTTTTTTCGTATATTCTTTAATCCATATTTACAGGTATCAGAGATTTTCTAAAGTACCGTATTGTTTGATGCAAGCTGTGGGACTTCAGTTTCCTCATCTGCAAGATGAAGGGGTCACATTAGATAGTTTTGAGACTAAGGGATCATGAGAGGTAGAAATTTGTGGTAGAGTGAAGGCAGGGAACTTTGGAGTTCTGGGTGGAGGTGCAGAAGAGTTCCAAAGTGGAGACTGTTTGCAAGTGAATGGCACTGCCATCCCAGATTAACTACAGGATCAACCATAATCATTAACATTTGGAACCTTTCCTGGCTAGATGATCTGTGAAAGGACTGATCTACTGGGACAAAACTTGCTGTTGTCCTGAATGTGTCATGAGGCACGGGATCGAGAACTAGTCAATTTATCCATTCTCAATTATCTTCCTCCCCGTCTTCCCCTAATTCCTTCCTGGTGACCTGATATAATTTAATTTTTTGGGTTTAATGCTCTTAAAATTTTGTTTATTTGCTCCTTTTACCTTTATAATAGGTAAAATCTCCAGAAAAGTTGAGTATCTCCTATGAAGGAGTGGGTAAGAAGGAGAAACATGATGGCTGATGGAGTTTTTTTCAGTGTAGTGTAGAGCAGAGGCCGATCTAGGCTCAGTGGCTATAGAAGAGGAAAGATTCTTTGCTAATGTGGTCCTCTGATCTTCCTGAATTCTATGAATATCTAGCACAAGTAGCTCCTGGAGTGAACAGAACAAAAATGAACCTCTGAGACCAATTGCTCTGGCAACACAAAGCAGAGTTTTATTGGTATTATTGTCAATCCACTGTTCTTTTGCAGGAACTTTTTAAAACTACTTGTCCATTTTATGAGGGCCAGTTTGGTTAAAACTTAATAAAAAATAGTCCATAAGTCCCTGTAAGTAAGCACACATAAACTGTGACATATCCCAATATACTAAAATTGAATGAAAGCTCAAAGGTTGTCAATGCTTCCATGTTGTAGAGTACATACTCTTCCCTTAGGATACCTGTTATGCTACATATGAAATATGTCCAGCTGACATATGGACATATATAAATGTCATTAAAGTCTGGCTTATTTTTCTTTTTATATATACATATATCTAAATATCATTATAAATATAGATCATTATATATAAATATATAATATATAAATATTAAAGTTTAACTTGTTTCTCTTTTTAGGTAAAAAATAAATAGAAATAGAACTTGTAGTTCTTTAATCAATTTATCTTATGTTATTTGGTAATATAGTATATTGTGCATGTGTCCCATTCCCCTAATAGAAAAATAGCTCCATGAAGTCAAGGACCCTGTTTCATTTTAACTTTGTATTTTCCTCTGTCCATTTGTCGTTGTTGAACTGAGAAACTGTTGGATTAATTTTAGCCAATTTCGAAAGATAAAATGATAGCATCTTGGGGTACAAATCATTTCCCCTTCAGTTACTATTTTCTATGTTTGTTTTTCTTCTAGCCATGTTACGCCCTGTATCACACAAATAGAAAGCTAATGCTGGAGCCCAAAGTGACTATCAATGCCAGAATTGTGGTTGTTGGAGCATCCAATGTTGGAATTTCTTTCTTAGAAACATTGATTTTTTGGTAAGTTGGTTTTTAAAAAATAATAATGGTATTAATAATTACTAAAGCCTCTTATACCCAAATATGAAACTTTTTCTCTGGCCAAAATCATTTTCTTGCTAACTGTAGGCAGCTGTGACATAGTGGAAAGAACCTTGAATTTGGCATCTTAAGCCCTGGGTTCCAGTTCATTTAGTCAATTAGTCAATAAACATTTATTACGTGCCAGGCACTGTGCTAAGAGCTGGGGATAGAAATAAAAAGAAAGACAGTGCCTTCTCTTAAGAAGCTTACAATCTAATGGAGGAAGCTTAAAAGCAGGGGTGGGGGAAGATACCCAACAGCAAAGTATGAAGCTTAGCACGGTGTCTGGCACATAGTAGATGCTCAATAAATGATTATGGAACTGAATTGAAATCATAGAGAAGTCAAAAGAGTCCCAGAGCAGTGTGGCTGGTGGGAAATGGGGAAGTTTTGGAGTTTCCATGGCTCTGTCAATCAGAGGGGCAGAATATGCTGATGAGATGTGAGTATTAATGCAGATTTGATCTTGTAGAATAATGACAGTTCCCAATGATTAGTTTCCTTGGGCTTGAAGGCATGATGCAGAAGTCCAAAGACTGCCAAAATCAATGAATGAAATTTATTCCTCTCTGTTAGACAATTATTGATCCCACAAGGACCCTGTGAAAATATACATTTATTACATGTGAAGGGAGGAAAATTCCTGGATACTCTAGCCTTCTGCATTGAACATATTAGGTAGTCAAATTGTCTAATTATCCTCTTGAAAGGTACATAGAGAAAACCCTAATGAAGTGAGATATGGAGCAAATGTTTCTATTTGGAAGGAAGGGTGGGAGTGGGAAAAATCAGAAACTTTCCAGTGCCAGGCTCTGGGAACTTAGGGATCAGGCAGCATGGGGTGCTCCCTAAGGAATGATCCCATCCGCCTCCATCACTTATTCCTCTTCCTCCTCTTCTCTGTCTGTCTCTCTCTCACACACATAAGCCCACAACATTTTTCCAACATGTTGGAAAATAAGATATTTCATACCAATGAATTTTCTAGATAACTTAAACTTACCCCTTCAAGTACCATGGTGAAATGACCCTACCCAGTTATTGAGAGAAGGAAATATATTGACATTATTGAAACCCAGCTCATACTCAAACATTTTTACTTGCCTAGTAATGGTGGTAAGACAAATAAGCAAAAGACCTGTAGTCTTTGGAATATGGGAAAAGGTTAATCCTGTAGATTGGAAACTAGTGGCAAGAGCAGAAACTGAGAGGCAAGTCAGGGCACTGATTCTTAGTTTAAGATATTAAAGAAGAAACCAAAGCCCAGTACAGTATCCCTTTGGGATAGGTGCAAAGAATGACCCACATTCCCAGGAAAATCATGGATATCACAAGCGTCCTGGCTTTTCTCATAAGTGCCGAAACTTTTTTCATTTTTATCAATTTTTGTTGTAAAATTTTCTAAAATATATTGTTAGAAGTAGTTAACTTGCACACTTTGTATTACTAAATTTTGTAAGACAACAAGAACTCAAATTGACTCACTTTAAAGTAATGTGATAAGTGGTTCTCAGATAGTCTACATTTAACAACATTATTCATATATTCAAATGGATCTCTGATTTTGTTAATATAGGTGTTTCCTCCCTCAATGCACACCTCATCCATTCTGTCCACCTTGTTCTTATGACTCTTGTCCATGTCCTGCCACAAGTTAACCACAAGGGGGTCAACCAATGTGCTAGACTGTGAGCTCCTTGAGAACAGGGACTGTCTTTTGCCTTTCTTTTTCAGTGTTTAACACAGTGCCTAGTAAGCACTTACCCCTTCAAGCACCATGGTAGAATGACCCTACCCAGTTATTGAGAGAAGGAAATATATTGACATTATTGAAACCCAGCTCACACTCAAACATTTACCATAGTAAGTGCTTAGTAAATGTTTAATGACTGACTGACTAGGAATTTACCCTGTTTTCTCGTGACATTGTGAGGACACTAATGAAGCATATGGGGGCATGTACTTGTTTTCCTCTTACTTCTTTATTTGTTAGGTCTTGCAGCCTGATCACACCCACTTTTTCATTTCTCCATTGTCCAAGTGATATCCAATGGTCATTCTTTGGAGATTGTAGTGTTATATGACTCAAAACCATTTGACGACATTGGTAAAATATTGATTTTTTTAATGGAACTTCATTTCTAGGCCATTTTTAGTTTATCAGTGTCTTTCTAAATTGTGGCTTAAGAACTGAAAAATTTCCAAAGAATTGGAAACTGAGGGGATGCCCATCAATTGGAGAATAGCTGAACAAGTCATGGTACACAAATGTGACGGAATACTATGGTGCTATATGAAATGATGAAAGGAAGAGTTTCAGAAAAACTTGCATATACTGATGTAAAGTGAATGGCCATCTCCCAAGAGGAAAATTTATACAGTAACAATTCTACAGTTCCAAAGGACTCATGAGGAAACATTCTATCCAGCATGAGATAGAGAGCTGATAGATTCACAGTACAAATTGAAACCTATTTTCTTTGTTTCCTTTCTTTTCTCCCTTTGTTGGGACATGGCTAATAATGGAATTTGTTTTGCATAACTATACATATTAGTAATGGGTTTTGCTTTTCTTGCCTTCTCATGAATGGTGGAGGGGAAGATGAGAGATGGAGAATTCAGAACCAAAATTAATAAAAAAAAAAAAAACAGACACAATATTCCAGATATAGCCTGACTAGGGCAGCGTACAGTAGGACTATCACTTCCTTATTCCTGGATGTCTCTCTTAAGAAAGGAATGCCTCTTAAAACAACCCAAGATCACATTAGGTTTTTTGGTTTCCATACGACACTGTTGGCACATATTGAGCTTGAAGTCCCTTAAAACCCTCAGGTCTTTTAAATTTTATTTTATTTACACAAACTGCTTTCCTTTTTCTTAAAAAGATCAGTTTTATTTTATTTTCATTTCTGAATTTTCTCACTTTCCCCTTCCCCTTTCTCACTCATTAAGTAGGCAAGGAAACCAAAACTTATTAGAAATATATATATAGTCATGCAAAAAAAATTCCTGCATTAGCCATGTTTAAAAAAAAAGAAGAAATTTATGGGCATACTCTCAGTTTCTAATTCTTTGTCACCAGAAAAAAGCTACTATCAATATTGTTGTGTATCTATACACACACACACACACACACACATATATATATATACGTACATATATCTATCTATATCTATGTATAGATATAGATATATGTCCTGTTCTTCTTTCTTTAATTTCTTTGGGGTAGAGACCTAGTAGTGGTATCACTGGGTCAAAGGTCACAAAGGTTTCTATAGTTTTTTCAGAAAAGTTCCAAATTTATTTCCAGAATTATTGGACTAACTCCATTAATAGTGCATAAAATAGCTGTTTCCCCACAGTCCTTCTAGTATTGGCCATTTTTCTTTTTTGTCATCTTAGCCAATCTGATATGTATGAGGTGGCACTTCAGAGTTTTTTTAATTTGGATTTTTATAATTATTAATGATTTAGGGCATTTACATGATTATTGATAACTTGGATTTCTTCCTCTAAAAACTGCCTATTCATATCCTTTGATGATTTATTAATTGGGGAATGGACCTTATTCTTGTAACTCAGTTATTCTTGTGACTCAGTTCCCCATATAGCTTAGAAATGAGACTTTTGTCAGAGAAACTTACTACAAAGACTTTTCCCTCAATTTTGTTTAAGCAAAAAGCTTTTTAATTTTATGTAATAAAAGTTACCGATTTTACCTCTTGTGAACATCTCTAGCTCTTGTTACGTTGTGCACATTTTTGTCTATCCATGGACCTGACAGATAATTTCTTCCATATTCCACTAATTTGCTTATCTCATCCTTTATATATAAATCATATACCCATTTTAAGCTTGTCTTGGTAGATGGTGTGAGGTGTTGGTCTAGATTTGGTTTTTGCCAGACTACTTTCCAGTTTTCCTAACAGTTTTTGTCAAGTAGTGAGTTCTTACCCCAGTAGTTGGGATCTTTGGGTTGATCAAACACTAGGACATTGTGCTAATTTGCTTCTGTACAGTGTGTGCCTAATCTGTTCTACTCATCAACCTCTCTATTTCTTGCTATTGATGATGACAATTTTGTAGCATCATTTGAGATCTGATACTACTAGGATTCCTTCTTTTTCATTTTTTTCATTGATTCTCTTGATAGTCTTGACCTTTTGTTCTTCTAGATGAATTGTTATGATTTTTCCAGATCAATAAATTCCTTAGTAGTTGAATTGATATGGCACTGAATAAGTAAATTAATTTAGGTAATATCATTTTTATTATATTATCTGGCCTACCCATGAGCAATTAAAATTTATCCAGTTACTTAGATTTGTCTTTGTTTATATGAAGAATATTTGGTAATTGTGTTTATTAGTTCTTAATATTTGTCTTGGTACGTAGACCCACAGAAATTTTATACTGTTTCTAGTTTCTTTCTGGATACTTGCAGTATTTTTTCCTTAACCTGGGCTACAATATTTCTAGTAGTTTTCATTTTGGGATTTCTTTCAGGATATAACTGGTGGGTTCTCTCAATTTCTACTTTGTCCTCTAGCTTTAAGATACCGAGGTAGTTTTCTTTTGTGATTCTTGAAATACATGTAGTCTTATCGTCATACTTAGCATTTCTAGTATAAAACTGAACAGTGTTGGTAATAATGGACATCCTTGTTTCACCCCTGATTTTATTGGAAAGCTTCTAGTTTATTCCCATTTTAGATAATACTTTCTTTTAGTTTTAGATAGATACTATTTATCATTTTAAGAAAAGCTCCATTTGTTCCTATGCTTTCTATCATTTTTAAAAGGAATGGGTACTGTGCCATGCTTTTGAATTCATCCTGTTTCCTGCCCTGGCTTCTATGTTCTGAACTTCTTATACCCTGTTATTATATTTGTGCATATATAATAAATATAACAAGATATACACATATATTGTGTTATATTTGTGTGTACATAACAAATAAATATAACAGTATATATATAGAGAGAGTATATATACATGTATATGTATGTGTGTGTGTATATATATATGTATATATATACACATATATATATATACACATATATATATGTATCTTTCTTCCTTAGCAGATCATTCTTTGAGGTCAAGGACTCTCTCTTTTTATACTGTACACCATGTTGTGCATAGAAGACACTCTAAGCAAATGCTGGCTGAAAGAATGAATGAATGTATTGCAAGGAGGAAAGTCCAGACAATTTTCCTTTTACCTCTGCTTCCAATGGAGTTTCAGGTCTATGTACACAATGAAAGCAGTGTAGGAATTCATCCACTCTCTAGCCCAAATAAGATATTGCCTTAGAAAAATGAATGGGTTCTACATCCTCACCAAAGAATGCCCAGAAGGCCAACACTCAGTAATCTGACTTAAAAAATCAATCATGCCTCTGATTTGGATAATCATTATAATCTGGCAGGGTGATAAAGAAAGAGAGGTCAGACTACTATTTTTTGAATCCATCATATGTAAATTAATGAATCAATAGGACATTATGGAGCTTAGCCCTATGAATAGGCCTCTAGCAGCTGCAGCCCATCCTTCCCCTCCACCCCTCTTGTCCTTTCCAAGGGAACAGGAGGGCTGTCTTTTCTGACTCCCCAGCCACCCTAAGGGAACTAGATTGATTTTATCTTCAAAAACAGATTATTGCATGGCATGATTTCACGTACCCTCCTCCCCCCAATACGACTTCACTCCATGGCTTTTTACTGTTCAGATTCCTATGAAAGTGAACAAAATCCCTCATTCTTCAAATGGAGCATAAAAGGCTTAGAATACAAATGCCTGGCTGAAGTATAGAGTTTAATCAAGGAATTTACATACAAGAGTTTTACTTTGCCCAGTATGTCCTGAAATGAAAAATTATGTCTGCATCAAATATTTATTATCATAATTATATTTTAAACACAGTTGGAGAGCTTACTATTTAAAAGGACCCTGTGGTAAATCCTTCTGTAATATGAATAATCACTCCTTAATCTTTCTATCTTATTTGATTTTTTTGTTTTTAGATTTTATTGATATCTTTTGTTTTTAAATAACCTAGATTTTTTTCCTGTATCCTTCTCCCTCCCCCTACCAGAGAGCCATCTTTTATGATGAAGAATCTTTTTTAAAAATTAAAAAGATGAAGTAGAGCCAAGATGGCAAACCATCAGGAAGCAGTACAGCTGAGCTCCTTCCTACCCAAACTCTCCCAGACAGATTTAGAAGACACACTGGACCAAATCCCAAAGATAAAAATCTAAGAAAAAAATTAGAGTGAGTCACTTTTCCAGCCCAGGTCACTATAGGGAGACAGAGACACAAAATGTCTGTGGATACTGGGGACTGGGTTTGGCAATGAGCATATGTGGCTTGGAGTACTCTAGCACAGGGAGAGTCTGTGAATCAAGATAAGAGAAGATCCCAAACCCATACTGGGGCACTGGCAGTATGGCAACAGGTGCCATTTGATGGCTTTCTTGTACACTATCCAGTTCTGGTTCACAGATCCAGGGCAGACTAAAAAGAGGACCTGCACCCAGAGGGGGCGTTCTGAGTAGAAAGCAGTTGAAAGCCCTGGCTGTGTACCAAGAAAGGAGCAAATTCATAAGTAAGCAGCAGTGCTCTGACTCAGACCCCAGGAGCAGAGAAGGTTCCAGGTAGACCAGTCTGAAGCCTGCAGAAGAATAACCAGGGCAGGAATCCCAGACCAAAGAAGAGCCTATAGTTCTGTTACTCTTAACCACCAGAGCTTCCCAGCTAGCTGATGAGACCTGAGTCCAACAGAATTTTATTTTTGCTCAGACCAAAATCCACATCAGAAACTTGCAGAGCTCAGACAAGGGAGTGAGCAATCAGATTTTGTCCTGAATCAGACCATTTTGGGAGCATTGAAAGATTGCAGGACTCCAGCCTATCCCTGAGATTCTAGAATATCATAACATTCAATACTGCCCCCAGCCCACCCCCCCAAGAAAGTAGCAGCAGGACTGGCTCAGACCTTCCCTCCAAAAGTATGCAGAGCTAGCCTTAAAATCAAATCTCAAGTGAAGAAGAATGAGCGAACAATTCCACCACAAAGAGCTTTGCTACAACAAAAAGTGGTGTATATGGAGCCTTTCTTTTGTCAATTTCCTCTTTAGAGTACATGCCTAGCATTGGAATCTCTGGGTCAAAAGGCATGGATCTTATTTGATTTTTGTATATTGTTTTCCATTAAGCATGGTATGTGTGTACCTATACATATTAAACATGTCAGAAAATCTCTCCTGTTAATGAACGTAATAGGAATATTATCTTTTGCTTTTGTAGTCTCAATGTATCTACTTTCCTCCCCAAATTAATATTCTCTGAAATTATCTTTGACAAGCATCACTAATATCATATTGTATTTGTGCACTATTCATTTGCTTCTTGCTATTTATCCTGCAATTTTCTTAGAAATGTTATCATTCAACTTCAGGGTTTTTTAAAATCTGAAACATGATTTGTTCAGGTTAGAAAATACTACTGTATATATCACCTGATGTGAATAAAAATTTTTTCTATTCTAGTACAAATGTGGAATTTTTAAGGTGTGATTTAATCTTTATTATTGTATAGATATAGAGAAATAGAATTCTATGAAGTCATATGTCAGTATCATAGTCTTTAAATGCTAGCTTTGGTTATAAACAAGTGGAATTGGGTATTATTAGTATTATCCTCAGATGAAATTGCTCATAATATGCAAAAACACATTTGCTATACTTCGCTAAAACCAACAGCTTAGCTTTGGGGAAGACACAGAAATGTTAGGATTGTTCATATTAAATTAGATAGGTGATCGTTAAACTCTTCAGAGTAACCATCTATAAACCCTAGGTAGATTATGGTTCGATTTGGCCTATGCATACCCTTCTTTAAAAAAAACAAACTGCTAACAAAGCAAGAACAAGAAGAAATTTCCTTATCATAAATTCAATTCAACTCTACTTAGTTCAGTTCAGCAAACTTGTATTAAGTAAGTGCTTCCTATGTGCAAGGCCCTATGCTAAGCCCCAGGGACAAGGAGGTAAAACACAGCATTGTCTCTGCTCTTAGACCTGTTTGATGATGAGAGCCTGTCTAGGTCCATATATTCTGTAGTCCTTCAAAAGATCTTTGATGTGCATATTCCCTGCCCCACTCCAGAGCATAACTATTTGGCAAGCAGTTACTCATGAGTTACAATGGCTAGAAAAATGAACAACCTAACATTTTGGTGATAAGCCTTTCCAAACAAAGCTTAGTTGGTCCTCAGACAGCAGAAACATATTTGGCCTTTTCTATCTCGCTAGAAGTTTCCAAAGCTGGGGAGTGGGGGCAAGGTCACCTCCAATGACAAGAAGAGGCAACATTAGATTGTCAGTAGAGGAAAAGCATATGTGTGTATATTTTTGTCTACATGAGTATATGTATTTAGGGTTTTTTGTTTTTGTTCTGTTTTGTTTTCATCCAGGACTATGATTTCATTAGCATAGGGAACTCCTGGTAAGGAAACTCTCTATCAATACAGATCAGCAGTTGTTCTTCAGCTTACAAATGGGACACTGAGAAGCTAAGTTATTTATCAAAGGTCACAGAGCCAGTATATTTCTTTTAAAAATTATTACATATTTATTTTTAACATTCATTCAAAACTTTTTGAATTCCAAATTTTCTCCTTCCCTTCAGCCCCTCCTCCACTCATTGATAAGGCAAGCAATATGATATCAATTACACACGTGAAATCATACAAAACATTTCTGTATTAGCCATATTGCAAAGAAAAAAGCAAGATTAAAAAAAAGTGAAAAAATTATACTTCAGTCTGTCCTCAGAGTTCATCAATTCTCTCTCTCTGGAGGTCAATAGCATTTTTTTATCATGAGCTCTTTGGAATTGTCTTAGATTATTGTCTTGATAAGAGCAGCTAAGCCTTTCACAGTTGATATATTGTTATAATATTGCGGTTACTCTGTACAATGTTCTCTTGGTTCTTCTCACTGTACTTTGCATCAGTTCATATAAATCTTCTTGGGTTTTTCTGAAAACATCCTACTTGTCATTTCTTTTTCTTATTTTTTCTTTTTTTTTTTTGATGGGGGAAGGCAGGACAATTGGGGTTAAGTGACTTGCCCAAGGTCACACAGCTAGTAAGTGTGTCGTGTCTGAGGCCACATTTGAACTCAGGTCCTCCTGACTCCAGGGCTGGTGCTCTACTCACTGCACCACCTAGCTTCCCCCTACTTGTCATTTCTTATAGCACAATAATACTCCATCACAATCATATGCCACAAGCCTCTCAGGGCCCCAGGTTATGAGCTGAAGAACAGTTGCTGATCTGCATTGGTAGAAAGAATTACCTTACCAGGCATTCCTTATGCTAATGAAATCATATATCCCCAATTGATGGGCATCTTCTCAATTCTTTGCCTACTCTCTATCTACTACACCATGTTGCCACACACAGATGCAAACCTAACTTCTGCATTATTTAGAATTCAGCAGGGTAGAATTGAGACGGAAAATAATGTAGGGATCAAAGGAGGTGCTAGAGGACAAGAGGAACAAATGTAGGAAAACTGACCACAGAGAGGTGAATGATGGTGAAAAAGGTCTATGTTGGGTAGGGAACTACAGAGGTTTCCATGTGAAGCACAAGGAAGGGAAGATTGTCTCAAAGATGAATAGATGAGATTTTTTACAAAGACTGTAGCTTCCATAGCACATGGTTCTCTAAGATATGGATAATCCTTCCACTCTTCTTACGTACCCCCTTTTCTTCTCTCTTACAGTCTTCCATGCCTGAGGTCCCTGACATGTTAGTCAGTAGCAAAATGGAAAGTGTACTGGAGTAAGAACTAGGAGATTTGCACCATTGTCTCAGCTTCTAGCCCAGTTCTCCTTCCAGTGAGCTTTGTGAACTGGAAGGGAAGTTACATAACTTCTCTAAACGTCATTGAGACTCATTAAATGAAGGCATGGGAAAAAGTTCTGTTCAACTCTATATTTTTGTGATTCTAGTATACTTTCTGATTGGGTCAGGCTGGTCATTAGAAAATATAGAAATAGATATTTACACACATATACATAATAGCCATATTAAAGATTAAACATCAGTCTTGTGATTTTTCTTTTTAGTATTAGAATCATAGAATTTAAGACCTAGAAGACATCAATGCTCATGATTAGATTGAGGCAACTAGGTATCATACTGGATAGAATGCTAGTCTTTGTGGTCAGGAGGATCTGAGTTCAAATCCTATCTTAGATAGTTACTGGCTGGTTATGTAGCCCTGGCTAAGTCACTTAACTACTTTCTGCCTTAATTCCCTCATCTGTAAAATGGAGATAAGAATAGTACCTATTTACTTTCAAGCTTTCTCAGTGAAAAGACCAGAGCTGAATAGAAAACTTGACCTTCAAACACAAGAATCAAGAGAAGCATGAAAAGGTAATCAAGAAAAAGAACAAGAAAAAGAAATTGCAAGGGACTTACTAAAGTTGAACTGTTTTGTCACATTCCTACATGCAAAGATGATGTGTATGATTCATGAGACCTCAGTATTAGGGTAGCTGAAGGGAATATGCATATATATATGTTTATGTACACGTATGTATATGTGTGTATGTATGTATATATGTATGTGTGTATATATATATATATATAGAGAGAGAGAGAGAGAGAGAGAGAGAGAGAGAGAGCGAGCACAGGGTGAATAAGGGATGAGAGAGGAATATATTGAGAGAGGGAGATAGGGAGAGATAGAATGGGGTAAATTATCTCGCATAAAAGTGGCAAGAAAAAGCAGATCTGTAAGAAGAGAAGAGAAGGCAGGTGATGGGGAATGAGTGAATCTTGCTCTCATCAGATTTGACCTGAGGAGGGAA
>JAQQSZ010006666.1:0-13526 GCA_028646595.1 Phalanger gymnotis
TGAGTACTGTGGAAACACAATCAGAATAACCCAAGATCTAGCACCTTCTACATTAAGAGAGCTAAAGGCTTGGAATACGATATTCCGGAGGTCACTGGAGCTAGGATTAAAACCAAGAATCACCTACCCAGCAAAACTGAGTATCATGCTCCAAGGCAAAATACGGATTTTCAATAAAAAAGAGGAGTTTCAAGCTTTCTCAGTGAAAAGACCAGAGCTGAATAGAAAATCTGACTTTCAAACACAAGAATCAAGAGAAGCGTGAAAAGGTAATCAAGAAAAAGAATAAGAAAAAAAATTGCAAGGGACTTACTAAAGTTGAACTATTTTGTTTACATTCCTACATGGAAAGATGATGTGTATGATTCATGAGACCTCAGTATTAGGGTGGATGAAGGGAATATGCATATATATGTATATATATATGTATATATATGTACGTGTGTGTATGTATATATATGTATGTATGTATATATGTATGTGTTTGTATATGTATTAATATATATAATACATATATATATATATATATATACAGAGAGAGAGACAGAGAGAGAGAGAGAGAGAGAGAGAGAGAGAGAGAGAGAGAGAGAGAGGGCACAGAGTGAGTTGAATATGAAGGGATGATATCTAAAAGAAATAAAATCAAATTAAGGAATGAGAGAGGACTATATTGAGAGAGGGAGAAAGGGAGAGATAGAATGGGGTAAATCATCTCGCATAAAAGTGGCAAGAAAAAGCAGTTCTGTAGGAAGGGAAGAGAAGGTAGGTGAGGGGGAATGAGTAAACCTTGCTCTCATCAGATTTTACCTGAGGAGGGAATACCATACACACTCAGTTGGGTATCTTACCCCACAGGAAAGAAGGAGGAAGAAGATAAAAAAAATGGAGGGTGGGGATGATAGAAGGGAGGGCCAATGGGAAAGGTAATCAAAAACAAACACTTTCAAAAAGGGACAGGGTCAAGGGAGCAAGCTGGATAAAGGGGGATAGGTTAGGAAGGAGCAAAATATAGTTAGTCTTTCACAACATGAGTATTCTGGAAGGGTTTTACATAATTATACGCATGTGGCCTATGTTGAATTGCTTGACTTCTTAGGGAGGGTGGATGGGAAGGGAAGAGGGGAGAGAATTTGGAACTCAAAGTTTTAAAAACAGATGTTCAAAAACAAACAAAAAAAAGTTTTTGCATGCAACTAGAAAATAAGATACACAGGCAATGGGGTGTAGAAATTTATCTTGCCCTACAAGAAAGGAAGGGAAAAGGGGATGGGAGGGGAGTGGGGTGACAGAAGGGAGGGCTGACTGCGGAACAGGACAACCAGAATATATGCCATCTTGGAGTGGGTGGGAGGGTAGAAATGAGGAGAAAATTTGTAATTCAAACTCTTGTGAAAATCAATGCCAAATACTAAATATAATAAATAAATTTTAAAAAAGTGCTCTTAAAAAAGGCTGGGTTGCAAAAAGGTTTTTCTTAGAACAACTCCCAGCGACTCGAAAAAAAATTTCTTTGTAGCCTAGACAAGTGAAGCACAGCACTGACTAGCATGTAAGAGATATTAAGTTGTTTTTTTCCTTATTTTTCTTATTTCAGAAAGTTGATATCAGAAAACCTTTCCTAATTTCCTAAGAGAGCCATTTAAAAATGGAAGGGCCTGCTTGGAGAGGTAGTGGGTTCCCTTTTGGTAGAAATCTTCAAGTGGAAGTAGCACGATGACCATTTGACAGGTATGGAGTGGAGATTCTTTTTATTATGGGTTGTTCTAGATGGCTATTGAGGTCTCTTCTAACTCTCAAATTCTGTAATTATGATTATAATGTGATTATGATATAATTCTGTAATTATGGAATAAAACTGAGCCAACTTAAGATTTTAAAATTCACAAATACCGCTTACTGCCAACTTAAAAATCACATGAATACCTTTCATATTTTATTAAATTTTAATATCGTTTCCATTATTAACTTTTAAAACAAAATGATTTCCAGTTTAGAAAACAATGCACTGAACATATAATTCCTTTGTCGTTTTATAGTTATACAAATATTCTAAATATACATTTTATGTTCAAGATGATGGCAAATAAGATTAACTGTACAGTACTGTACAGAGCAATAGAAATGCCTATACAAAACAAGCAAAAATGGAATAAAATTTCTTATATTTAAAGTATTAGTATTGCAACAGGCCCACAGGTTTGTAACAAAAATGTCTTTGCACAGTTCCTCACAATGCCCCATTAATAGCTAAAGCAAGACAGTGATTTTTAGAAAATAATGTTTCAAAATGCTACACATGGTACAATCATTGGCACAGTTTGATCAAAATAACATCTACTTTGAGTCGAGCAAAACCTAGAGGAAATATACCAAACAACTTTAAAATTATCTGTATAAAATTCATTGCACATTATTTTACTCAGTTGTTTGAAAAGTAAAAAAGTGTATTTACAAAATATTTTGCAGTCAAAATTATAAAGTGAATGGATAATATGTCTATAGGTAACACATTATTTTGATACTGACAGTTCAAGGAGAACACACTAATGGTTTTTCTGTAAGAGGTTTTCAGTGCTCCTTCCCCAAGGAAGTAAACATGACATATTCAATGGATTTACAAGATGTTACACATACACACTGGAGCTAATTCAACACCTGCATTATGAAACAGAATGTTAAAAACGTGAAAGGAGGAATTTATACATCCTAAGAAATGAGCTATGCAGAGATTCACAAGTGTGATCTTCAGCATAAAGGTCTTCGTATTCTTCAGACAATGACGAGGCCTTGACTTGACGAAAGTTGGGGAAGCACCATGCACAACAGCTCAGTGGTAAACAATGAAAAAATTAGCACCTGGATTCCTGTAACATTGACTGTTTAAAACTGGTCTAGCAATTGGCAGAGATACGGCGCCTTGGACAATTCTCGACTCACTCTGGAGAGTTTGAAAAGTATTGGGCAGTTCAGCGAAACACACTGGATCTGTCGGTCATGGCAGCCCGTACAGTTCTTGCATATCTAAAAGTACAGAAAAGCCATGTAAAGCAAGAACAACTCTAAACACACAGACTTCTAAATCTAAAATTCAGTCAGTTCCTATCCTAAAGCTTGTTGCTTCATATAACCTGGATGCATGATAAAAAGGATTAGGAATCCTACTCTGGACCTGGTCTACCCTGCTCTTACAAACTCTGTAGAGGTCCCTGAAACTTAGAGGCCAATATTTCTTCCTCTGTCAATTTGTTCCTGATCTAAGTAGAAATCAGGAATTTCTATATAACATTCCTTCATCGACAGCAGAAGTCTGTTGTTAGAATCCCATGATAAACCATTTAATGACATGAATAGGTAAAGTCAATAAGCATTTAGTAACTAGTAATTTTAATACCAAGTCTACAGTTCCCTAAGTGGGGGGAGGAAGGGTGTTTAGAAGTTGGTACCATACTGACTGGCCCCACTTTCAAAGATGACTCTGTAAAGGTCTTGTGTGTATAATTATTTTGCATGTTGTCTCCCTATTAGAAAGTGAGCCTCTTGAGGGTAGGAACTGTGTTTTTACCTGCCTTTGTATGTTTGGCACATGATAAATGCTTAATAAATGTTTGTTGAGTGCTTTCCAGTTTTAACATTCTATGTCTATGTTCCTTAACAAAATGACTCCAGTTTACACCAGAGATAGCAGGATTCAAAAATGCAAACCTTGGGTACGTTGAGGATCTAAATTCACTTTCCCCATCTATAAAATGAAACAGCAGGTCTACACATAGCCAGTGGTCCTGAGGATGTTGGTAGGGAATGCTGTCTAGGAACCTTCTTGGAAGAACTTTTGCCGTGCTTCCTCCTAGGTAGGTATAATAACACAGGCAGGACCTTCCAAAAGCCTCCCCCTGCTCACAGGACAGTCTGATATAAAGAACAGGATAGATTTAGAGTTGGAAGGGGCCCTGAAGGGCATTTGGTCCAATTCCTTCATTTTATAGATTGGGAAACAGAAAGTATGGAGTAACTAAGTGGTCATTTACAAGGTCCCAAAGATAGCAAGCAACAGAGCTGGGATCCAAATGCAGGCGCTCTGATTCTAAATCTAACTGTCCTTGTATCACACAAGAGATGATGATGAGGAGTGACCATAAAATCTTTCATAGTTTTACATGGCTTCCTTACATGTAGCTTCATTTAGTTTTTACAACATCTCTGTGGAAGTAGAGTTTACCTGAAAACACATACGCACAGGACACTAGACCTGCAATAATGCCACGAAAGTGAAATCAAAACATTTTATAGTGGTCATTTCGGCATGTTAACCAGAAATAAAAGCGTCCTCTCATTGGCTGGCAAACTCTATAAGAACTAAGCTGCTTGGCATGGAAACCAAAGACCATGGGAGAAGTGGAAGCCAAAATGATCACTAGGCACTGAGAGTGAAGAAGAAAGCCAGCTACTAGGAAAGGGAAAGGAAGCCAGAGCATTTCTGCAGTATAGGAGCAAATGGTCCTTTATAGCCAGGTAACGCAAAAGGCATCAATGTGTACCACACTGAAAGTTAATCAGCTATAGAACAGATAATTCTGCACCTGGCCATTCTGTAAAAGAGCAATCTAATTTCTACTTATTTCAATAGGCTCACAAGTTAGTCATTAGCATATGTAGACATGCTAACTGCTACAATTCAGCAGTCTGAGGGAAGGGAACATTCATTGTAAGAGAATACAAATAAACCAAAATACACAGAGTATGTGCTACCCAGTATACATGAGTAGCATAAAATTTCTAGGTATACTGCAGACTATATTTTATGATAGGGCTTCCAGATTCCTCTAGTGATAGCTGAAGGGCAGAAACCTAAAAAAAAGAGAAAATGGGGATTTGTACAAATTGAGAAAGCGAAAAAAAAAGGGGGGGATGGCTCAGCAAAGTTGATGGATCAGAAAGAACTATATTGGTTCAACTGGGTCAGAGAATATCCACAGGACAGAAAAGCTTAACTTATCAAATTCTTTCCAGATGAAAATTTACAGATTATTGTACAAACTCATGCCATAATATGGTTAAGTTACAGTACCTTATCCCTAAAAAAATTGTTGATATGTTTATTTTGTCAAAAACACGTCCAGGCTGTGCCCCATTCCCCTTAAGGAGCATTTGCTAAAAATGATTAACCAGTAAGCAAACTACTTTTCACTTTTGTAATTTACAGCATGATAACAGAGAGAACATGTGCTTTACACGAGTTTCCTTTTCTGGCCTCAGGACTCCATTTCACATACTCTTGGGTTCAAGCAAACTAACTTTCTTGCCGTTTCTTACATACAACATGTTCTTTCTCATCTCTGTGACTTAGCAAAGGCTGCTCCCCAGGCATGGAATGAATTTCCCCCCTCAGACCTGTCCTTAAGAGTACCTTGTTCTCCTTAAATTCAGCTCACATGTCCCTCTCCATAGGAAGCCCCCTTTCTAATTCTCCAGTTGCTAGTGCCTCTTCCTCAAAATTACGTTGCTATGTGTATATGTTGTTTCCTCCCATAGAGTGTAAGCTTACTCGAGGTAGGGATGATTTCATTTTTGGCTTTGTATCCTCAGCTTCTACCATAGTGTCTGATATACAGCAGGCACTTAATACATGCACTCAACCCTTGCTGACAGATTTACCTTGGTTATGGATTGGTATTGGTTGATGGATTTAATTTGGTACCAACATTGTCTGATGCTAGACCATGTTTCTTGAGAGGGTGAAAATATCAGAGGGGCTCTTTATTTTTGACCCAATGGAAACTGAAAAAACAAAGCATTTCTATGAGCAAATGTGGCTGATTGAGCTACAGATGTTTCTGAAAGGATGAATTTGGTACAGGTACAATATGAGGTAGTTAGTTATAGCTTGTGAAACATCATCAGGAAGCCACGAAGTTCTCATGTTCTCTTTGTCAGAGAACTCCCTTCCCCTTCTGAGTATCTCTACTAATGAAACGAGTTGTTTTGGAAATGCCATTTAGTGTCTGCTCTGGCAAGGACCACTGGGTCTCCCCAGGGTTTAAGTAGAATATCAGAAGGCTGACAATTCTTGTGCATGTAAATAGGCTCCCATAAAAGAAAACTTCTGTTTAGCAGAAGTGTTTATTGTTCCAGAGCCTTCAAAGGGATTGCTGCTTGCAGTGTTAGTGAATGGACAAATATATTTTTTTCATAGATAATTTCAGAACCATTATTTTAACCTGAAGACAGGAAAACTATTGTGGTACAGGCAATTATAGAACTCACCCTAAAGTCTGGAGGGTTAAGTCCCAGGAAATATTTCCCCCTGCCTTCCAGCTTATCTCTCACCTGGCAATAGATGATGGAGCCATTTGGCCAGTTAGTGAGCAAGCATTTAGTAAGCACTTACTATGTGCAAGGAATCATGCTAAATATTAGAGATACAAAGACAGGCAAACACAGTCCCTACCCTCAAGGAGAATTCACATTCTAATGGGGTAGATAAGATGGTAGTAAATAACTAGCAAAGTACAAGATGTATACAAAGTGATGGGAGATAATCTCAGAGGGGATGACAATAGCAGCTAGAGAGGGAAGAGGGGGAATAAGACAGATGGGAAAAAGCCTCCTGCAGAATTTGGGATTTGAGCTGAGATCTAAAGGAAGCCAGTGAAACTAACACTTGGAAGGAGTGAGAACATTTTACAGATTTGGAACCTGAAGTCCAATGAAATTAAGTGATTTGGCCTAGATCACACAGCTAGTTTGGTGGCAGAACTGGTATTAGTATTCAAGTTTCAGGGTATCTGAAAATAGAATAATTTAGCCAAAATCCAGAACTTCCAAGTAAAGGAAAATACACTGCAAGCAGCCAGAAAGAAAGAATTAAAATACCAAAAAACTACAACTAAAATCACACAAGATTTAGCAGCCACCAAATAAAGAAACAAAGGGCTATGGGCATGACATTCTAGAAGTCCAGACTAATCTATTCAGCAAAATCGAGTATAATCCTATGGTGGAAAAATGGACATTTAATGATATTTTAAGCATTCCTGATGAAAAGATGAGAGATGAAAAGAAAATATGACATGCAAACAAACACAGGAGTAAGAGAAGCATAAAAAAATAAATATCAGGGAGAAATCATAAGGGACTAAACAAAGTTAAACTGTTTACCTTCTTTTATGGAGGATACACATAACCCCTCAGAACTTTATCCCTATTTTAGCTCTTAGAGGGAAGTCTAAGTAGACATAAGGCTTGAATGTGATTCTATTACGACAGGATAAAATCCAAACATTGAAATAATAAATAAAACTAAGAGCTTTTTTTTGGAGGGGGGCAGGGAGGAAACCCACTAAAATACTTAAACAAATGGCTAATGTGATTTAAAAAATGGAAAATCAAATTACCAATATCAAAGCGAAAAGAGGTAAATTCATAACCAATCAAGATGAAATAAAAGCAATAGTTGGGGGCTATTTTGCTGAACTCTATGCCAATAAACCTGTTAATGTAGATGAAATGGATGAATATTTACAAAAATATAAACTGTCCAGATTAACAGAAGAGGGAATAGCAGACTTAAATCTTGTCTTAAAAAAGAGAACACGAACAATCAATGAGCTCCTTAAGAGAAAAGGAACCAGATGGACTTCCAAGTGAATTATACCCAACATTAAAGAATGATTAATTCCAAAAAACCTGAGTAAGTGTAGTAAGAAGGCAGAATTTATGATTTCAAAGAGAATCATATATATGCCTGAACAGTTCAGAACTGCAGGATATAAGGAATTCTCTAAGTAGAAGGCAGAAGGATTAAAGCATTTATTCAGGCTCCAAAGTAACAGACCCACGAACCAGCCTCCCCATTTTGATATTTTGCTCAAAAGCTTCCAGGCCCAATAAGTCCGCCTCACAAGAGTAACCAGGAGGCCACAGAAAAACATGATGGTATTAAACCAAATCATATTCATGCTTCCCCTCTCCGGTAAGAAGATTACTCACTGCCCTCAAGTCCTTGCTTGGCACTCCTTGGTCCACACACAGGTCAGCTCTGCTTCCGGGTCGGCTCTACTTCCGGGTCGGCTCTGCTTCCTAAGCTCCTGCTTTGGCTTTGGCTTTATCTTCAGCTTGGGCTGTAGCTGTCTCTGCCTCAGTCATCAATCCACACCCACATAGGTTCCATACCCAGTAGGGCTCTGGGCCTGGGGCTTAGCACTTAGCAAGATTCAATGAAATAGCTGAATCACTCAAAGCAAACAAAAGCCAAACTCCTCAAGGGCACCTGTTGAACTAAGTGCCAAGGAGCCCATTTTGCTTACCAACACATTACCAGTGTTTGATAAACCCAAAGATCCCAGTTATTGGGGCAAGACTTCACTATTTAATAATTGTTTGGATAACTGAAAAATATTCTGGCAGAAATTAGGCATTGATGAAGTTCTTACACTTTATGCCAAGTTAAGTTAAAATGAGTACATGATGTTGTCATAAAGGGTAATATTAGCAAATTAGTAGAGCAGAGAAACATCAGATCTATGGAAAGGGGAAGAGTTTATTATCAAAAGAAATAGGGGTCCTACCACATTCCTTCTATGACACAATTATGGTTTTGATAAATGGGAAATTTTTAAATAAAATACTAACAAGGAGATTACAACAACATACTACAAAGATGATATACTATTACCAGGCTGCAGTTATATCAAGAATGCAGAACTGGTACAATATTGGGAAAACTATAAGCATAACTGACCATATCAATAAGAAAAATAATAAAAATTACATGATTATTTCAACAGATGCATAAAAAGCTTCTGGTAAAATATAATGCCCATTCCTGATTAAAAAAAAAATTAGAAAACAGGGGCTTTCCTTAAATAAGTAGCAACTATCTAAAACCATGATTAAGCATTTTTTGTAATAGGAATAAGCTAGAAGCCTCTTTAACCAGATCAGGGGTGAAGCAAGATTGTCCATTACCACCACTACTAATTTATGTTGTCCTAGAAATGTTAACAATAGCAATGAGGCAAGAAAAAGAGACTGAAGGAAGAAGTATAGGAAAAGAGGAAACAAAGCTATCACCTTTTACAGATGACATGATGGTTTACTAGAGAACCCCAGAGAGAGTCAATTAACAAATAATAATTAAAACAACTACTTCAGGAAAGTTGCAGGAAATACAACAAACTCACATAAATTGTTAGTTTTTCTGTATATTACCAACAAAATACAGCAGGAAGGAATAATTCCATTTAAACTAACTACAGACAATATAAAATATTTGGGATTCTACATGCTAAGTAAGATTCATACAGGAACTATAAGAACTCAATTACAAAACACTCTCCACACAAATAAAGGCAGATCTAAACAATCAGAATATTAATTCTTCGTTAATTGCCCAATATAATAAAAGTGACAATACTACTGAAAACAATTTATTAAGTGCCATAGTAAACTACCATAGAATTACTTTATAGAAGTAGAAAAAATATCAACATTCATCAGGGAGGAATAAAAGGTTAAGAATAGCAAAGGAATCAATGAAAAAAAAGGGAAGGAAGCTAGCAGAGGAGCACCTGATCTTAAACTACACTCTGAAGTTGTAAGCATCAAAACAGTTTGGAACTGGGTAAGAGAGAGGTTGATCCATGGAACAGATTAGGTGTCCAATATGTAGAAGCAAATGAACATAGTAACCCAGTGATTGATAAACCCAAAGATTCCAGCTACTGGGGGAAGAATTCACTGTTTGATAAATTCACTGTTGATAACTGTTGGGAAAACTGCAAAGTAGTCTGGCAGAAATCTCGCATAGACCAAGACCTCACACTGTATGCCAAGATAAGCTCAAAATGGGTGCATGATTTCTGACATAAAAGGAAACCCCATAGGCAAATTTAGGGGAGCAGAGAAGAAATTATCCGTCAACTCTATGAATAGAGAAAGAGTCCATAACCAAAGAAGAGACAGAAGTTCATGGGAAGTTAAAATGGATAATTTTGATTACATAAAATTAAAAAAATCTTTGCACTTGATTTAGAAGAAAGGCAGGAAACTGGGGGAAAAAAACCTTTGCAACAAGTTTCTCTCATAAAGGTTTCATTTCTAAAATATATAGGAACTTGGGTCAAATTTACATAAGTAAGAACCATTCCCCAACTGATAAATGGCCAGAGAGATGAAAAAGCAGTTCTTCAGTTCAACCGTTCTGGAAAGCAATTTGGAACTATGGCCTTAAATCTATTAAACTATGCTTATCTCATCACTAAACTATGCTTATCTCATGATAAGCATGACTATGCTTATCTTATGACTTATCTCAATGACCAACATTGCTATTATCAATAATATCAATATCAAATAAAATCAAGAAAATCAAAGAAAAGGAAAAGGACCCATATGTACAAAAATATCCATAGCAGGATGCCCATCAACTGGAGAATGGGTAAACAAATTGTGGTACGTGAATGTGATGGAATATTGTTGTGCTATGAGAAATGATGGATGGGATAGCTCCACAAAATCTTGGAAAGACCTTTATGAACTGGTGCAAAGTGAAGTGAGCAGAACCAAAACAAGCTATGCAATAACAGTAATTCTGTAAAGATAATCGACTTTGAAAGACTTAGTAACTGATCAATACGGTGACCCACCACAATTCCAAAGGACTCATAATGAACTATGCTGTCCACTTTTAGCTAGAAAGCTCTAATAGATTCAGAGCGTAGATTGAAGCAGCTTTTTTTTCTTTTTCTTTTGGAACATGGCTAATGTGGGAAGTCTGTTTTGCATAACTGTATAATGTGAGAAATTATTAATAATAACCAGTATCTTGGAGAGATTCAGAGGCTCTCCCCTTTTTCTAAAGTACTCATTTTAAAAAGTTACCTTTAGTTGAAAAGAAAATGGGAAAAATTTACTGAAAAGGAATTTGCATTGACTCTCCTAGATCTTGGTCAGTTCCCACTCAACCTTGCAAGGAATTTAATCTAGGATGGGGAAGTCCATTTTGTTCTACTCGAGCTCCTTTTGTCTAGATATCCCAAGGCTGGAAATGGTCTGGTATAGCTGGGAGTGGTGGGTTATAGATATTTTCTTGGTTCAGGATTGACATCAGCCCCTATTCAAAGACTATATAAACCGTGAGCCCACCATGACTATCTTCGGTCTAAGAGAGATGGCCAAATGACCATGCTTTTATTAATAACTTGCTGGATTTATTAATAAAATGATTCAGTTACTCAGAAACTATGTCTCCTGAATCTTTTTAAACGTCACAGTTTGTAACAGGTTTAGTTTTTCTTGCTTTCTCATTGGGTAGGGAGAAGGTAAGGGAAGGGAGAGAATTTAGAATTAGAAAAAAAAAGCTCTGTGCCTTAAGAAAACAAATAAAACAATTTTTAAAAAGAACAAAAAAAATGTTTGATTAGTATTAAGTATACACATTAGAGAATCACAGAATTTTTAATTATTGAAACTCAAAGAACATATAGTTCAACACACTGAGGGGATTCCTCTTCAAGTGCAGCATCTCTCACAAATGGCCATCCAGCTTCTGTTAGAAGACCTGTGATAGGGAGCTCATTATGTTGGTCATTCTAATTTTGGACAGCTCTTTTAGAAAACGTTTTATACATTACTGGATAAGGAAGTCAGGAGAACTAGATTCCACCTCTAATTTCATGTCTAAGTCTTTTTATTTGTAAAGAAAATCACTTTAAAGAATTATAAATCTACTAATTGTGCTAAGCTCCTTGAAAGAAAGTCCTTTTACAACTACAAAAAAGGGTTTCATACAAGCCAGAAAATGAGAAAAAAATACTTTAGGAATGACAGTTTCCTTTGGTATCTATCAATTAGCTTGGGGGTGGATCAATTCCTGTTTTGGGTACAACATAATTAAGCAAATATTCAATCTTTGGGAGCCAATAGACCACACACGATCTTATTTCTATGCAGAAGTATAGCTGTGTGGGTTGAACTATACTAGGAGAGAATCTATTACAATGGCCTGAATATCCCATTTTATAGTGATAAAAGAGCCTTTCTAAATTTTTTTCCCTCTAAAAAAGCACAGGTATGGAAGGGTCCTTCTTTTAACATAATCAAGAGCTTATATTTGAATAACAGGTGTGGTATGAAGTTGCCAAAAAACTGAATTCTCTTTCTCCTCCTTGATAGAAAGGCACAAAGGCACAGAGCAGCAGCAGCTCGGCTATTTCCTGCAAGCCTTATTTGTTTTGCTGCTGACAAGCAAGACTGGGAAGGCATGTAGGTTTTACTGTTCTGTATGAAATATGAGCACAGCTGTTCCACGACAAAAGCTTTTCTCTCATTAGAGCACTGCTTGGGGGCTCACATCTACTCCCAAAGATATAATTCCTGTACTGCAGCTCTCTGTTGCTACACCCAGGTGCCAGAACAAATCAATAAAGATTTAATTAAACTCTATGCTTCCTTGATAAATCAGTTAAGATGGAATTACCTGCTTCACTGAATTCAATGGAAAGTTCAGTTTTAAGATCTTTGCTATAAGATTTAGTAAACAGTGTGTAGTTAGACTTGAAAAGCTCATATTTTAAAGTGGTTACCCCATGACCTGGCAACCTATCTCAAATTTATGTCTGAGACAGCCACACATTGTAATGTCCTCCTTTTCAAGGAACCTCTTCGTTTAAAGGCCTCTGACCATTCTTGCTTATATCTAGTATAATATTTTCATGGCATTTTCACTGGTAGGAGAAGTAGTACTTAACACTGAAAGAGGATTCTAACTAAAGCAATGGGATCAAAGAACCTATGTAGCCTTTGCAGAGAAGATTGGAAGGTGAGAAGGACTGGATAGACATCATGTGCTGCTGCTGCCTCTGACCTCCACTGATCGTCTTGGAGGAACTGGACCCAATCAAGAAGAATATTTGTTTAAGGCTATATGGATACTCATTATGATATTGCTTTATGCTGTACTTGGGGATAGAAAGGCTTCTGGAAAAAGCAAATCTGGTTCGTAATCATTAAACACTAATTTAAGGCTATTGCAGCATCTGTGAGATGCTACAGTTCTTTTGCAGAGTTTGATAGCAAGCAGATATTTAATTCCAGTATCACTTGGTGCCACAAAACATCAAGAAAACTTTCACTGAGAGCTGGTCAGCTACCACAAGGCATGGCATAAAATTCCTGATTATTATGAGACTGAAAATCAAAACTATATGACACTGCTTTTTACATTTTCAATTCATCATAAACGTAAAATCAAGAAAACCCAATGTAGACAGCAAAACAACTTTAGACCAAATTGTTGTGTTGGTATAAAGAACAATGGTGCTTCCCTGACTGTACCACTGTGAGGGAGTGCATCCTCGGTGGCATCTGATTGTTGCAGTTGTGATGTCTTGACTGAACGCTATGTTATTCTAAAAGAGTCCCAGAAGTTTCAGGAAGCACCAACTCCAGTCACTTTCTTTCTTTTGGACAGTTTGATGTCTCCTCAAACATCCTTGCTCCCCAATTCATCAACCTGCTCAAAGCCCATG
>JAQQSZ010006667.1:0-13526 GCA_028646595.1 Phalanger gymnotis
TCCACTCTTTTTTTTTTCTTCTCTGTTTTGTATTTGTTGTTGGGTTGTGTTCTTTTTTTTTGGTTCTGTTTCGTCTTTCTCATGAGTCATGAGAAAATGTATAAATTAATTCAATGCCTAGTTATACCTGGAAGTTATATGGGACTCCATGCCTCTTTGGGGAGGGAGGTGGGAAGGGAGGGAAGAAAATCTGGGACCCAAAATTATGTAGAACTGTTTGTTGCAATCTAAAAATAAAAAAAAAATTAAAAAAAAAAGAAATACAAGCATGGTTAACACACTTCCAAAAAAAAAAAAAGAAAAAGAGAAAGGGCCTCTATGTACAAAAATATTTGCAGCTGGTCTTTTGGGGGGCAGAAAACAATTGGAAATGGAGGGCATGCCTTTCAAATGGAGAATGGATGAACAAGTTGTGGTTTATGATTTGACTGAATAGTATTGCACTATAAGAAATGAGGAGCAGGATGATTTCAGAAAAATCTGGGAAGATCTATATAAACTGATGCAAAGTGAAGTAAGCAGAACCAGGAAATCATTGTACATGATAACAGCAATATTGTAATGAGGATTAACTGTGAAAGTCATAGCAACTTTGATTAATACTATGTTTTAAGACAATTCTGAAGTACTTATGATGAAAAAATGCTATTGACCATCAGAGAACTGATGAACTCTGAATGCAAATTGAAGGGTTATTTTCTCACATTTTTTGCAACATCTCTAATATGGAAATGTGTTTTGCATGATTTCATGTGTATAAATGACATCATATTGTTTGCCTTCTGAAATGGTGGGTGTGGGTCTGGAGAGTGGGAGAAAAATTACTTTAAAAATGTTAAAAGTAAATAAATAATATATATTTTAAAAAAGAATGCAAGAAAGTAAGTTTTCCTAATAACTCTAAATGTGAGAAAACTCACCTTATCTCCTTCTTCCACATCACAAATTTTTTCTTCAGTAGCAGGGTTAATGACTGAGAATTTCTTGCCACTCACTGAATTATGCCATTCATTATTTATAAATATCTATTGGGAAATACAAAAGGAAATCGAGGTTACATACACAGTGATTTAGCCCTGGAAAGTTTCCTACAGTGATTAAGCCTGAAACACTCAAAACATCTTATTCACATGTGTCAGTGGTACAACTTTTCTATCCTTTTAAGTCAAAGATACAATAATTCTGCGATTCTCACTTCCCCCTTTAGTATATTTTGGACACATAAAAATGTAAACCATGGCATAATCTTTGTAACTGTCATTAAAATTGACATTAGTAGGCAAGACTTCTAATGACGAAATTAAGTTCCCTAAAATAAAGACTTCATTCAGTTCTCAGATGTTCGTGCAAGATTAGGTTGTTTAGTGTTGAAGTCACATGGATAATTGCAAATTATTTTACTTCTTTCATGTTCTTAATCATAGGATGAGTGATTTGGTTTTAGAATACTGAGAAGAAGAACACAAGATAGATATCCCCACATAAACAAATATGCAAACATATGTGCATAGTTGTGAGCAGGTAGTGGTGGTGGGTAGGGGAACTGCTCACTCAAAAATAAATTGAAAGATATGTTAGAGAAGGGGGAATGTGTATTCTGTTAGATAATCAAAAAGACCTATATAGTACATATGATAATATATCCTCCTGTTTCTTGATTCTTGGCTTTCAAATGTATTTTACAATGTTTAGGGTCTTTTGATTCACTTTAGGTTCTTAATTTCTCTGTATTTAAAATCTCTCTTGCTTATTAATTTATGCTGCTGGAGGCATCCTACCTCAAAGTGCCTCCAAAATATTTTTGATCTCCATTGAGAGTCAGTCCTTCTACTGATTCCCTGGGCCTCATGCTGGTGTTGCAAGTTTCATCTCCTCTCTAGGAGCAAGATAGTGAGGGAGAGGTCTCACCAATAAAATTGGTTTCATAACTAGATTTGAAGATCTCTCTTGACCAATATATTCAAAGTCATCACGTAAAGCTTTCATGGTTATAGAGAGATATGCTCTCGGTAGAATTAACTGTTTCCTGGTACCATTAGGGGAATCAATCATAGTACATTCTAATATTCCATTGTTCCAATATCCACCATTGTTTGAATAGAACGATGTTTTTAAGTAACTGGAACTTGAGACATTTAGCATAACTTCTTTGCTTTTTGGGTTATATAATTCCCCCAGTCCTTCATCACCTGATGTTGCTTTCAGTCATCTAGTTATATCTGAGGCCAGGAAGGTTGGTTCAATCTAACAACATTCATATATTTATGGTTCAAATACTCTCTGGTTCCAACACCTTCCCACTTACTCATAGTATATCTCCCTGGCTACCACATATAGCCCTCACAACTTAGTCTTTGATAACATGACTATTACGGAAGTGTTTTGTATGATGATACACATGTGGCCTATGTTGAATTGCTTGCCTTCTCAAGGAGGGTGGATGGGGAGGGAAAAAGGGAGAGAATTTGGAACTCAAAGTCCTAAAAACAAATGTTCAAAAAAAGTTGTTTTTACATGCAACTGAGAAATAAGATATATAGGCAATGGGGTATAGAAATCTATCTTGCCCTACAAGAAAATAAGAGGAAATGGGATAAGGTGGTGGGGGAGTGGGGTGACAGTAGGGAAGACAGACTGGGGAAAAGGGCAATCAGAATATATGCCCTCTTGGGGTGGGAGGGGAGGATAAAAATGGAGAGAAAATATGTAACTCAAAATGTTGAAAACTAAAAATATTAAATAGTAAAAAATAAATTTAAAAAATAGAGGGAGAGGATCCTACAGAATCATAAATGGTGCCTAATATGCTCTTCTGGTTGTGTTGTAGTTCTGAATGTTTCCCTGAGTAATGTTATTATCTATAGAGAAAAGTGATCCTGACCAAGCTGGGATATCAGGCATCCTCCTTTACTCCTTAGTGAGGGGTGCATGAGCATCCCTAAGATTTGTCATAGAAAGGACTGCTGTTCAGGTGTATAGTAACTTAAGTTCCTCTCCCACTCTGGTATTCAGTGATCCTATTTTCTCAGTGCCTTATCTCAGTTAGCTTTAACTGGAATAAAGTAACATGATACATTCATGGTAAATACTAAGGCACATATGAAAAAGGACATTTTGATGTGTTGTCCTTGTAGAGACCTTTACAACCTGAAAGAAGATGCCAGATAATTCACAGGAGTGACTGTGATTTTTGCATTCTATTTTTATTTATTTTTTTTGTTTTAGCTAAGGAAAAAGACAAAGTTTATTAGGGATTCACTGTAATGGGTTGTCTTAAGAAATCCCACCATTTGTGATGCCTGTTTTTACTAGGAGGCCAGATTCAACCTACTGAGCTAGTAGATTGAGCACCTTCATGGAGGCAAGATGAGACCTATGTACACAAAGACTGTGGGAGGGAATGAGGGGTCGTCTGGGGTGACTAGAGGAAGGGTTTAGGGAGGGTCTTGAGGAGGAGTCTAAGGAGGAGCTTGACGGGACTGGGATGAGGTCAGACTCTGGGATGAGGTCAGACTCCAGGGTGGGAAATAGCTGAAGGCTACAATCTTTTATGAGAACGGGGTTCTGATAGAGCTCCATGAAGGCCATTAAATAGAAAATTTCTCTGCATTTTCCTTCTCACCGGCAGTACAACTCTAGCTTTCAGTCTTTGCTGGAGAAGAACTTGAGATGAGCAATATTCCCAGTCTCAGGGAACCAAAAATGAAGAGGCTAAAGAAAAACGATGATACTGGGGAATCATAGGTTTTGAGGGGTGCTTGACACCCTAAAGTACCGACATGCTGGGTCCTGCCGAAAGAATTAGACTCAAGCCTTCTCGGCCAAGAGAAAAGACAAAGTTTATTAGGGATTCACCACAATGGGTTGCCTTAAGAAATCCCACCCTTTGTGATGCCTGTTTTCACAAGCGGGCCAGACTCAATCTACTGAGCTAGATTGAATCTGAGCCGAGTTTTGCATTTAGGTAGCATAGTAGGTAGATATTTCAAGGGTTCCAGCTCATTCCCAATATAATCACATAGGACACTCTTTATTCTGCTTTTGAATAAAAAAATTTCTCATACAGATAGAGACAGTAAAATCAAATTTTCTTTTTAGCAGGTTAGATACATGCCTAGGAGTAGGCTATGTTCAGAGACCAGAATGGATATTTGTGTGAAAAAAATTCATCTTCTCCTTTAACAGGGTTAAAACAGAATGTGAAACTTGTTAAAGGTGTCACAAATCATTCTTTATTGGAAGGTAAGACATCACTAGCCCAGGAGTTAAGAACATGAGAATTCCCAAAGCCTTTGTCTCCTCATCAGCTCCCTTCCCAGACCAAATTGTGTCTTTCCAGTAAAGAAAGAAAAAAAAAACAGCACTACTTACCAATAAGCCTTTCTATTCTGCCCCTACTCTTTCAGTAATTAATTTTATTTATCAGTTCTTTAGACTTTTTTTTTTAGTTTTGAGTATATATATTTCTCCTTTAACATTCAAGATTCCATCTTTTGTGCTTATTAAGAGTTTGCTTTTTTCAGGTATCAAATTTTTAAATCTATATTCAGTTCAATAATCCCTCTTTTATATTTTGTTCATTTATTTTTTAAGCATTTAATTACTTAGGAAAGAACTCCCCATTTAATAAGACCTGCTAGGAAAATTGGAAAGCAGTCTGGCTGAAATTAGGGTAGACAAACATTTTAAACTATGATTCCATGATAAATTCAAAATGAATAAGCCACCTGCACATTAAAAACTTGGGAAAACTGTATCCCACAGGCTGAATCTAGTTTGTCATCTGTCTTTGTACAGCCAATGACATAAAAGTGGATTTTACATTTTAAGATATAATAAAATTTTATTTAAAAGTGTAAAAACCACTCTTAGCTCACAGGTCATACCACAGCAGGCTGTGATCCATGTTGGCCATTATGGCCAAACTCTGTTAAAGGTCATGCAATAAAAGAAGTGAAGAAAATCATATATCTTTCCTGTCTATGTAGAAAAGTTTAATCATTAACCAAACAAGGCATGGTGCCAATTAAAAAATGTGAAATAAACAAATCTGGTTTTATGAAATTGAAAAAAGTGTTTGCATAAATAAGAGCATAGACTTAGGAATTATTGGCTGGGGGAAATGTGTCACACTTTTTCGGTAAGGATTTAATCTCTTAATTGTTAGACTTTTTGAAGAATGGACATTTAATTTTACTTATCTTTTCTTGAGTTCATCTATTTCTTTTCTAATTTTTAAGATTTCTGCATTTATTTTTCATTTATTGACTTTGTAATTTTGTAACATGACTTTCCATTAAAATCCTTTTTATTTTGTTAATATATGCAATAAATACTCTGAAGATTGCTTTAGCAATATTTTAGAAATTTGGGTAGATTGACTTGTAATTATCATTGCTGTTCATCTAGTTCTGATTTTTTTTAAAATAAAATTTGTTCTTTGTCCAATAATTATTTAGGATTTCATTCTTAAATTTCCATTTAGGTTTTCACATTTTTCTTGTACCACTTTAACTGAGTTGTCTTAATACTATTTATGGTATTGTAGTCTCTAAAGGATATGTTTAACATTTCTGCTTTTTTACACTTATTTGCAAATTTTATGCAGCTCAATACACGTTCTACTTTTGTAAAAATGTCGTGTGGGCCTGGTGTGTGTGTGTGTGTGTGTGTGTGTGTGTGTAATATGTAATTTAGTGGTTTCATTCAGAAGGCACTATTAATCATTCAGCTCTAAATTCTCTGACAACTTGTTCAATTCTATGTTTTCTTTTCAGTTTATTTTTCTTTTAGATTTATCAGATTTGGAGAAAGGAACATTAAAGTTTCCAGTTATTACTGTGTTAACATATTCTAAATCATTCTTCAATTTAGTAAACACTTTCCCTTATGGATGTAGATACCATCCTGCTTAGAGACTATAATTTAAAAAGTGATATTAGTTTTTTTTCTCAATTATCTCCATATTTTCCTCCCTTTGCGTTGACAATGTTGCTTAATTTTTTTATAGTTCCCATTTCTTTTTTAGGCTAGTATTTTGTTGCAGTGATTGGTTTTTCTTAATCTTAATCTTAATCTTATTGGCTAACACCTAATTTCCACTTGACTATTTCTGCTATTTTTCAACCCTTTTCCTAGTTTTAATGTTTTACATAATTTATTTATTTCTCTTTCTTAATTTCTTTAAATTGTCAACTTTTTTCTTCTTCGTCTTTCTCCCCTGTTATTTAAGTGATTAATTTCTTTACTTTGTTCTCTTCATAATTTTTCCCCTTTCTGTATATATTCTTAATTTTTATGCTATGACTTTTGGTCTAGAAATTTATTTGTTTCTTCTGTAGTTTCTTTCTGTTCCTCAAAAATGAAAGCCTGTGAGTTTGAGCTCCATCTTAACCAATTTCTCTATTCAGAATTTCTGGGCTATTTTCTTATATTATTTCTTACATTATAATGCACACACATATATGTATAAATGCACTGTGTGCATATATATATATACATATTTACATAGAGTAGTAAAGTTTAAGAAATATAGCAAATTTGAACTCCATCTTCTATCTGATTTCAGTATTAAGAACTTCTGGCGTGTGTTCTTGTGTTATTTCTTGAAATCTTTAGTATTTCAGCCTCTTTTCCTTATATGCTCACATTATTTAACTTATGATTATTCCCCCTTGAAGAGGGGAGTATAACTGGATGATAAATTTGCTTCATTTTTCTCCTTTGTAGAAGGATTTATGTTTTCTAACTAAGGTTCTTGCTCTAAGTAGCCTGCCTCTCTCTCTCTCTCTCTCTCTCTCTCTCTCTCTCTCTCTCTCTCTCTCTCTCTCTCTCTCTTTCTCTCTCTCTCTCTCTCTTTCTCTCTCTCTCAATCTCCCTCTCTCCCCTCAGCTGTGTTTAATTTTTCTTTCTTTCAGGTAAACTTGCTGGCTTACTACCCCAGTTCTTCCCTCAGCTCTCCTCCTTTTCTTCTCTGGCTAGACTGAATCAAGACTTGTGCCTAGGGTCAACGGTAGGCAAAAACAGTGTTCTGGACAGAATTTCTATAGACATGGGTCTCTAACTCACCCACTCCCCATTAGGTATAAATTAATTACTCTTTTTTCAATCCTGTTCATATACCTAGGCATAATCAATGCAGGGCAGCATGTGGGCAGGGCACGGTGTATGCTACCAGCCTCTGGAGCAAAAGACAATCCAATTGTGAATCTGAGGCAGAAGCCCACAGGTTGGCCTCTGCATCCTTGACAATAGTGTGGAGTTCGATGGGAGAAGGGGCTTGAGTGAGTGTTTTAAGAATTATTATTCTTCAGTGCTAATCCAGAATACCTTTACCTAGTTAAATTTCTTTTTAATAATCTAGATCTGGCACAGAATTCTTTTTTTTTTCCTGTGTAAAAGATTTGAAAGTTTGTCTGGATTGGGATAAATATTTAGTCTACTTTCTTGTTAGTCAGACACATGATCTGGAAGTCTCTTGTATTGGTATTTTTTGGCAAGATGGAAACGCCTAAAGTTAAAATTTCCTTGACATACACTAGGAAGGTGGAAAATGGTTTTAATCACCAAAATTTTTCTTATTGACCACAAATCAAATTTCGCCACCTCCCCATGCTCACCAGTTAAAGAGGGTGGGTTTTATGCTTATGCATTTGGATTGGAGAGACATGCTTTTACTTAAGTATAACATGATAGCAGAAAAAGTAGATCTGGCATTGCCAGAATTTTGGAGTTTCAAGGAAGAAAAGATATTTATATCAAATTAGCCTACAGAAAACAGAAAGGAAATTGAGGACCAATGAGATTATATCATTTACCTTATTTTGTATATCAATTTGTGGCAGAAAACTCTATATCAATCAACCTCAGTTAAGCCAGCTACTATGTGGAATATTATACTTTAAAAATGTTAATTTAGGTACCCACTTTGGGGAGAACAAAGTTGCTTACAGTGTACAATACCCTGCAGTTGCAAATGGTAGGAATATAGAAGCTATTTTGGTTATTATACATCTTTATGAAATTCATTGACTCCCCAAACTTGATAAAACTTTTTTTACAATAAGATTAAAAGAAAATTTATACCTCCAAATAAGGCATTTTCTGAAAGGAATGATCTGTAGAATTTGACACTTTCCCCACGAAAGCCTATAATACTCAGTTTTTTGAAAAGAGAAATATACTAAACTTGAAAATGCTTAAGATCTCCAAGGCAGCAAATATGTTATTTCTATTTTTCTATTATTGAAATTGGTTTGTTCAGAAAGCAAAATTGGCCATCTATAGAGTTCAGACACAAGCATTCTTATCTTCTGCTGTGCATTACAACCAAAGTCAGTTTCAAATTATATAATAAATCGCTACTTCTTTAGTGAGTTGGGGGTGTGTGTGGAAATCTTATAGGTCCTGTGATTTGACTTGCAGGCTTTTATATAACAGTTTGGAATGACCACACATCACAGAAACATTTTTGGAATTAACAAGTTGGAACCATGCTTTGGTTTCACTTTAGCCATGATTCCTTAAGTGGAAAGGCTGGAGACCAGCTTTGGTTCTATGTTCTTATTAATGTTGACTAGTCTGCTGCTAGGCATCTGTTTCAATAGCAGTAAGCATATCTAGTGACATAAATTAATTTATTCATAATGCACAATACAGTATGCTGGGTTTCCTTCAGCTTTTATCTCAAATATGCTTATTGAAATAATTATCCTTAACTATTCCCTGCTCCCCCATCCATCCATACAAAACTACACAACCATCAACTATATCCCTTAAGTGACTTACACCAGCTCCTATAAAAAGATGTATGAATACAGTTGAGCATCAGAATTCAGATTAAATTGTATAAGGTTATTTTTCCTACTTAATATCTTGTATTTAGTAAGATTCTTTAATCAAATTACCATTATGCATAGCTACTGTTAATTCTTATAATGTATTTTAAATAAGACTATTTTAACCTTCCCTTTTTTTCAATGTATTTTTCACCTACCTAAGGTAAGGAAACAGACATGCAATTTGAATCTACTCACCTTAGCATATTGAATTTTGAGGTTGGTGAGTGGGGCAGGCATGTTCCCCTCCGCTGGATTTGCTGAAGACATTTCTGGGCTGGTTCTAGAGACACAAGTGAAGTCAAGTAGCAGACCAGGTTTAGCAATTTTGTGCTGACTGAACCCTTCCTTGGCTTTATTTGTTCCTTTTAATCTGAACTGACTAAAGATTATTTGCACACTGGACTGTGATTGGATGAACCAAAAAGAAAATGAAAGTACCTTTTTTTTTTGTAAGAGAAGAACCCGACTATAACATAAATCTTTAAGAAACCATTTTATCGAATCTGTAGCTAGTCTGGAACACAGTTTATTATACGCAAATGAATTCATAATTTTAAAAAATTGAAATATTGGACAAGAGTAATAGCTGCTTTGATTATTGAGGTTGAAATCATCACCTCCCCTCAACCCACATTCCCTTAACCCCTTTACTATTTAAATTAATTTTTCTGATGGATATCAGCAAAGAAAAAAAGGAAAAAAGGCAGTAGTCTTTGGGTACTCCTATTTTTGGAAGATATGAGGGGGAAGAGATCGATGCCTTTTTTTCAATTAAAAGACTGCTTAATCTAACATGCTACATGTTACCTTATATATATATATATATATATAATTCTGAGATACATGCTACTGCTATCCCTGTCTTTAAAATATTTTAGAGAAAACTAAGGCTCAGTGATTGACCTAAGTCCTAATGTCACACAGTGAGGAAGTATCCAAAGTGTTAAGCCCTAGTGCTTCTTATTCTTACTGTAGCTCTCTGGCCACCAAGGGGCTCTCGTCACCTCTGCTGAGGTAGTTCCTTTGAGTGAGGGACAGAATTGGACAGCTTATCACTCTTTTCTACCTAACTCATCATGAATAAGCATTTTGGAGGAAGATAAGAGTAAGTTTACTGTGGCCATAAATGAGAACAGGGTAAAATGTTAGCTTTAATTGCTCAAACTGAACAACTTACCCTTTTGGGATAGCTTGTGTATGGGTCACTGAGATAAGCAATAGTGGGAAGTCAGTAGTATTAAGCAATCAGCACAAGTTTCTTGCAGTATATGGGATTTTAGCTGGTACTTGAAGGAAGCCAGGGAAGCCAAGAGGCAGGGATGAAGAGGGAGAGAATCCCAAACATGAAGAGCAGCCAGTTACAATTCTTGGAGTTGGAGGATGCAGTGTCCTGGGTGAGCAATAGCCTGCAGGATAGTGTTACTGAATCTCAGGCTATTTGTGGGTGATTAAGGTATAAGAAGACTGGCAAGGTTGTCAATGAGGAAGCATCTATCAAGTCCCTATTATGTGCCAAGCACTGTGCTAAGTGCCAGAGTCATGAAGGTCTTTAACAACAGAGGATGTTCTCTTCAATCCTGGAGAAGACCAGGAGCCACTGGAAGTTATTGAACTGGGAGATGGCAGAGTCAGATTGGATCATTAGGAAGGTCAATTTGATATCTGAATAGAAGTCAGATTTAATAGGGAGAAATTTGTGTCATGGAGATGAACCAGAAAGCTATTGCAGTAATCCAGACATGAGGTATTTAGGGCCATGTTGGCTTCACTCTTTCTTCCTGAGTCATTGGAATGCAGTGACAAGACAAATAATTAAGACCACTGGCAATGACTTGGAATACAGTGAAAACCTTGGTGTCTTTTATGTCTAGCTGAGCTCTAAGCGCTCCACAATGCTGGCTTCTGTCACTGTTATAGCCTATTAGAACAATTTGTTCTAATTTGTCTATTCCACCAACTAAGTCTTCACACACTTGGTTTAGACATAATTGTAAGTCTTCCTGTAACACCTCAAATACTCAGGCACAATTCTGCCTCACTTAAATACCATTTATGTGTGTCAAAAGACATCACCCATAACTTTTTTTAAAATCATTTTTATCTAGTTTGAAGTCCAGTGGCAATAAGCAAGTGATAAAGCAGCAGGTGCAGATACCCTGGGAATTCTAGACACACCCCTGCACACAGCCCAGGGCATTGGATTATCTTTTCACTGGACTGAAGTAGCAGTAGGATACAGCAGCCCTCGGGTGTCTGAACTATGTTTTTAAAGGATTTTACTGCTCGCCTCTTAGCATGAGGAAGGGGCTAGAAAAGTGCCCTAAAAATTGTTTGCTTCACTTAACCTAACCCTGACATTCCACAACATTCAGGGATCCTACTCTGCAGTCAAAATATGTAAAAAATGCACAAAAACTTTTGTGAAGATGATTCCAGTCATCATTGTCACATGGAATGTGCACATACTTGTGGACAATAAAAAATCCAGTAGACCTGAAAGACAAACAGCTCTTGTTTCAAGAGGACTCATCAGGTGTTGCATTCAAATAGCAGGCTTGAGTGAAACAAGTCTGGCAAATGAAGGCCAACTTACCGAAGTCAGAGCAGGATGCAAGTTTTTCTGGAGTGGGCACTGAGATGAGAAGTGCCATGAAGTTGTTGTAGGTTTCCTAATCAAATCTAATCTTGCCAACAAGGTTGTATCCCTCTAAAAAGGAGTGAATGACAAGCTCATGTTAATAGGATCACCAACTGAAGGAAGTGCTGTGGCACTCCAACTGTGCGTCTGTGCATATACTCCCAATCTGATGAGGTCAAAGAAAAATTTTTTGAAAACTGGGGGACCTTCATCATCAATGTGCTGAAAGGGGATAAGCCTGTAATTCTCAAGGACTTTAATGCCAGAGTAGACACAGACTATAGAAATGGCAGGGAGTTCTTGGGAAGAATGGAGTCTGAAACAATAACCACAATGGTCACTTACTACTGAAGACTTGTGCATCTCATGACCTTCCCATCTCTAACACTGTCTTCAATTTACCTAAGTGCAATAAAAATTCATGATTTAACCCTTGCAGTAAACATTGGCATTTAATAGACTATCTTTGTAAGGAAAAAAGATAGGATGTGATAGAGATAAAGACCATATGCGATACAGAGTGCTGGACTGATCATAAACTTATCCTCTCCAAGCTAAACGTTCATATTCAACAAAAGCAGTAGCCCCAAGGCAAGATGACCACCTGAAGTATTAATGATACCAGATTAGAGTACTTCTACTTTCTGGACAATTTATTGCTAACTTGAAGGGAAAACAGAGCCAACACGTGGTTGGCAACAGTGAAGCAGAAAAGGAGTGGCCAGCTTTCCTAAATTTGGTATATATCCCTGCATTTACTCATCTGGGCCAGAAGACTCACAAATTCACCAAATACGAAAACTCAGGATTGGCTTCAAGAAAATGATAGAGAAATTCAGATATTATTAAATGAAAAATGAGAACTCCATAGTTCATAAGTCTGTCCCTCACTCAAAGGAACTACCTCAGCAGAGGTGACAAGAGCCCCTTGGTGGCCAGAAAGCTACAGTAAGAATGAAGAAGCACTAGGGCTTAAGACTTTGGATACTTCCTCACTGTGTGACGTTAGGACTTAGGTCAATCACTGAGCCTTAGTTTTCTCATTTTAAAGATAGGGATAGCAGTAGCATGTATCTCAGAATTGTTGTAAGACTCATATGAGGTAACATGTAGCATGTTAGATTAAGCATCAGAGTTAGGCTGATTCTATCCTCTCTAATGGCTCACTTCTAAGATCAAAAGATTTTGTAACTGTCCTGGGGACTTATTTTCCCTGTTCATATTAAAGAAGGAATAGGAATAAGTAACCCTTTGAGTATTATTCCCTAATCTATACTCTACAATCTAGCTACCTCACTGTTCCTCATACCCAATTCTCTATCTTCAATCTCCTTAACTTTCCACTGGCTGTCCCATTTGCCTAGAATATAATCTCTCCTTACCTCTGGCTCTGAAAGCCCCTCTCTTTCCTTTTAAGTACAGGTCAAGTACCTTTTACATTGAACCCTTCTGACCTCTCCAATTGCTTGGGCCTTCTTTCCTAAGCCATCTTGTATTTAATGTGTGTGTGTGTGTGTGTGTGTGTGTGTGTGTGTGTGTGTGTGTGTTGTGTATATATTTACATTGCTTCCTTCTATTTACCTATGTCCTCACACAGTGCCTGAACCCAGCAGATGAGTAGTAAATATTTGTTGATTGATTGGTTGGATCCTTAAGGGAGACCTTAACCGTTACTAGGACAGTTTCCTGCTAGTTTCTTTCAAATACACCTAAATAAAAAATTCATTGTTTTTAGATCAATAATAAAGGTTCTAAACACATTTAAATCAAAGCCTGATATTTTAGTTTGTTTTTTTTCCCTCAAAAGTACAAATTTATCTCATTACAATTCTGCTTATATTTAGAATCTTTTCACGATATTCCTGTACCTTTTTTGATGAGACCTTAGATCAGAGGTGGGGAACCTCCAGCCTTGAGGCCAAATGTGGCCCTCTAGGTCCTCAAGTGCAGCCCTTTGACTGAATCTAAACTTCACAGAACAAATCCCCTTAGTAAAAGGATTTGTTCTGTAAAACTTGGACTTATTCAAAAAGTAGCACCTAATGACC
>JAQQSZ010006668.1:0-13526 GCA_028646595.1 Phalanger gymnotis
TTTTAAGGAAAAACTTCCTAACAACAAGAACTGTCCAAAAGTGAAATGGACTGTCTGAAGAGGTGGTGGGTTCCCATTCCTTGCAGGTCTTCATGCAGAGCTTTGACAATAGCTCCTCAGGTATGTCTTTTCCACCTTTATAATAGCAGCTTTCTCAATCCAGAGATGTCTCTACACTGTGGCCCTCTTTTTTGATTGGTGAGTCCCTGGTACAGGCCACCATTTCCTGAAGTACTCCAGGTCATGCTTATTTCACTCTCATCTCCACTCCCTATTCTCTGGACTTCTCCATGTCCTTGCCAGCAGCCTTGCTCCTGTGGTATATACTTTTAACTTTTAAATGTTGTCTTTTTCCATTAGAAGTCCATATTCCTTGAGGGTGTGGATTGATTTTTTTAAATTGTATTTGTAACCCCTAGTCCTTAGTATAGTACCTGGCACATAGTAAATAAATGCTTAGTATCTATCTGTCTGTCTGTCTGTCTGTCTGTCTGTCTGTCTCTCTATCTATCTACCTAGCTATCTTTATCTATCTAGGTAGCTAGTGGAGATAGCTGAGAATCCTTTTAGCCTTCAAATTCTGTGATTCTGAACAAGTTTTTATGTAGTTATTGACAATTTGCATTTCTCCCTTTGAAAACTTTTTGAGTAGAACTTCTGACTACTTATTATGGAATGCTTTGAATTTTTATATATAATGTGTTCATTCTCTATTTTAGATTTTAGATTTCAAACTTTAAGAAGAAATACTTATATAGGGACTCTCCTCCTTCCCTGCCCAGAAGAATACCTCAGGTTGGGTTAGAATCCCCTAAACACTATCCACTGAGAGCCCTTAGTAGTGTATTTTCCTTTGTTAATCCAATCAGAGGACAAATTAGTTCAAAGGAAAAGACATTTAAAATAGCACAAATGACAAGATAGATCCACCCAAACTCATGTTACCATACCATCTGTGTGGGAGGGGATACATAGAAGGAATATATATGACCAGAGACCTCTTGTGGCCAAGAGACACAAGTGAGTGTAATATACCTCCTCAGAGATGTAATGGTGCAGAGCTGTTGATATACTTTAATGATGTGGTAGTGATCCTGTTCTCTGTTGGGTATCTGTTCTGAACTACTTGAATCTGAGTTGTTGCTCTCTGCTACCACCTACTGGCCTCTAGCTGTGGCATGACTTCTTTGCTAACCCGTGGCAGCTTTGGGTACAAAGATCTTAGCTATGATCTGTCAAAGCAGTCCAATCTTTTGAGATGCTGATGCCAGTGACCTACACTTAGCCAATTATCTATCAAAAGCTCTTAGGTATTTTTCTGCCTTGTGAACTGCTCTTTTGCTGTTGCTCAGAATTTCTTAGTCTAAACTCTAATTTGCCTTTGGGGGGGGGGGTGGAAACCCCAACAACAAACCTTTTAAGGTTTTCCCGCTGCCATTATACCAGTCATTGTCCATGCTAATCACAGGGGCTAGACAGAGAAAACTGAAATAGGCTGATGACTTCTTGCCTATTTCCAACAAGCAAATCACTACTTCCTTAAATCTTTTCACAGTTGTGAAGGACATAACCTTCCATTCTCTCTCCTCTAGATTTGTGTAGGTATGCATATATGTGTGTGTTTATATACATATAACTTTTAATGTTAAGATTACTTATTCATTTGGAGTTTACTATAGAGTGTGGCATAAGTTGCTGGTATAATTCTATAGTTCCCTAGACTAATTTCCAGTTTTCACCGAAGTTCTCAGTGAATAAGAAATTCCTTCCCTAGTAATTTGCGCTCTTGGGTCTATTAAACACTAGACTGATGTGTGCATTTTTTCTAAGTCTTGCTTATTTATCCTGTTCCACTGACCAACTTTTCTAGTTTTTGTCCAGTACTAGGTAGAATGAAAAACAGTTTGAAAAATGGTTGTGCTATACCTTTTCCCCTACTACTTTTCATTGCTATCCGTCACTTTTTATTCTTACAAATGAGTTTTGTTTAATTCTACAAAGCAAATCTTTGGTGAGAAGCAGAATAGTGTAGTGAATAAAGGGCCAGTTTTGAAATAAGAAAGACCTAGGTTCAAGCCTAGCCTCTGATATATACTGGCTGTGTGACTCGGCAAGGCACTTAATCTCTTGATATTCAAGGGAATTTTATACAAATAGAAGTTACATCAGTGGTAGGGATTTCCACAATGAGACTTCCCTGTACAATGAAGTGTAATGTCAGGACCCCTTACTTCCCCTACCAAAAAATTACCTTTGGTAAATCCGGAGAGTGATTTGGATAGTTTTGTCATTTTAATTATATTGATGGTTTTCAGCCATAAAATGAAATCTTTCTCCTTTTTTTAGGTTTCTGATTATTTCCATAAAAATTCTATGTAGTTGTGTTTGTATAAGCCCTGTGTTTGCCTTGGTAGGTTAACTTCCATATACTTAATGTATTCTGCTATTTAAATTAAATTTTGTGGTTACTTTAAATAGTTGTTATCTCTACATTTTCCTCCTGGGTTTTGTTAATAACACACAGGAATGTTAATGATTTTGTGGATTTATTTTGCATCATACTGCTTTTCTAAAGCTAAAGAATAATTGTCTCCATTAATTTTAATGAGTTCTCTAAGTAACCCATTATGCAATTTACCAATAGAGATAAATTTGCTTCATGGTTATTCCCTTAATTTATTTGCTTGTCTTCTGGCTAGAGCTAGCATTTCTAACATTGTCGAATAATAGTAGATGGAGACAGTGGACATCTTTGCTCTACCCCACTTCTTACTGAGAAAGCTTCTAGTATTTCTACATTACACGTTATGCTAACTCTTAGGTTTCAGTAGATACATTGGAGTATATATGTTTTTTAAAATGTCCATTTATTATTATAGCTTTAAAGAATTTTTAACCATAAACAAATGGTATATTTTATTAATTTTTTCCTATATCTATTGATATAATCTTGTTATTTTTTTTGGGTTCAAATTCTTCTTCCACTATTTATTACCCGTGTGACCTTTGACAAGGTATTAAAATTTCCTGAGCTGCAGTTTCTTCATTTATAAAATAAGGGGTTGGACCGGATGTATTCTGAAGTCTTTTATAACTTTAAATCTATGGTCCAATGAACCGTCTTTATATTTTTGGTATAAATCCAACTCAGTCATGCCGATTTTTAAAAAAAGTACAGTAGATACTGGGACTTACTAAAACTGCCATTCAATTAATATTCCTAGGCTTACCTACCAAAATCTCCTTCTATCAGTCAGGGGGAATAATACCAAATTTTGGCCTTTTTAAAGTCTTCTACTGAGGTTATATTCTATCATCAGGGTTAGATAATGACTTCCCTTCTCACTTGTCCTGGGATTTAAGTTTACTACTATTTAAAAAAAAGCCTTTTCACCAAGTAAATTTCAGACCACCATGATTATAAAAAGATAGTTTTGCCTTTCTCATATGTTTATAAAGAAAAATCTCTCTCAATAATTTTATCCCTTGATCTTCACTTTCTGGGAAAGAGCTGTCCAAATCATCCCCAGGGGAAAGGAAATCTGCCAAATAGTAGGGACTGAAACCACTTCCTGGGTTGCATGAATCCTTCTAAAGGGGCAAGTATCTTGAGACCTAGGTGATCCTGAACAAAGGGAGGAATAGGGAAAGGCTGGAGAAAGTCAACTGTGTTTATGTCCAAAAGTAGACCATCCTGAGCATTCTCTTAAGAGTTAAAAAGATCTATTGTCTTACAGTAAAGATAAAGAATCTTTTGCTTGTTTTCCCAAATATATACTGAGTTTCTTTTCCTTCATTTCCAATGTTTATTTTAGTGAGTTCTTTCAAAAGTACAAATATTGACTTTTCTTAATGTATTATTAAAGAAAATAAACAAGTAACTTTGAAATTTGGTGATGGATACTGGACTTTCAGCTTAAAATTAGTACTATGCTATCAGGTAATTTAAGTAAATGAAAAATAGAAGATAGTCACTACGAACAATTTTGTTGTAGAAAGGTAGATGTTAGCCATTTATAGTATGGATTAGAATTTAGTATTAAGTTTAAAATCAGTAGAGATATTAAAATTGAAAAAAAGTAGTTTATCCTGGTCATTTCAAGTCTTCCTGAAGGAGAGATCTGAAAAATAACTAATGTGGAGAGCCCTCCATTTTCTTGGGGTAGTTCTGATTTATCAAAGGCAAAGCCTCTAGAAAATAAGAGCCCCGTCCTAGATAATATGGCATGTGATGATGAAGCTATTTCTTTTAGAGTTCATTCTATTATTCCAGGATATCAGCTTCATGGGAGATGGAAAACACAGTGAATATTGTGACGTTGGGCCCAATTACAAACCTCTGCAGTAAAATGAGTACCCTCATTAGAGGCAATAGTACAAGAAACCCAGTGGGAAAAAGGATGTGTTCTGTAAGGGTCTTGTTAGTGGCTGCAGCAGTACCAGACTAAGTTGACCCTGCAGTCCCATACCCTGATTAGATGTAGTCTGCAATAAAACATCTTGTCTTTAGAGGAAAAAACTAATTTTAATCAACCTGCTAATCAGAGACAGATCAAGAACCACATGGGATCACATTATACTGGTTTTTCAATAGTGGATGCTCTGGTACAAAGGGTATCATTGGATAGATGTGGCTGCATCATCCTTGGTTAAGATATTGTATACTTCTATTTCCTCCTAAACATAGTATTATGGCATCCACATCCAGACTGATGGTGAACCTAATCCCTAAACTTTTCTGTTTTTGTGGGGGCATCGATTTGGTTATTTATTTCAGCAAACGTTGTTATGTTGTCTATGATGGGTGCCCCACAAAAACTTGTGTTCTATGAGAAGCATTAGAAATATTCTTTCTCTTATCCAGACCTCAAAGGGCAGAGCCTTTAGTTGTCTATTTCTCCTTTCTCCAGACCCCAGACCACTCAACTGAATTCACATACCATGAATCAGTTACAAATAAAATTTTATCTCCTCCATCCTTCATGGCTCTCTCACTCACCAGTCATGTAGATTGAAACTCAGCCTGTTGGGAAGACTTGGAAGAACCTTCATCTCCTTCAGGGTATCCCTAATCATTGCGCTAATAGCTATTGAAGTCCAATTACATATACCTTTCTCACAATGAAAATAATCATCAGTAAGTTATGAGCAGCAGCATTCTCATGGGCAGAGCCACATAAAGCTAGCAGTGGGGGTCATGCATTGAAAATGAGACTAGAGGTCTTGCCCACTGGCAGTGTCACAACTTGTTTAGAAAGGACACTAATGCTTGAGGTGCCTAGGCAGTACATTCTTGGAATTTCCATTTCCATTGGTCAATAGAGGTATCTAGTACCCTACTCATCTTGTTACAGGACCCATCTTGTGTTACACAACTTATGAAGGACATTTCTGAATGAAGAATAATCATGTGGCCCTGGGTCATCTGTTGTGTCTATCAGGGCTATTTGATTTACTCCTGTGTAAGTTGTTAGGTTGGACTCTTTTGAGTGGCTATGAATCTAATTTAGGAAGCCTTGTAGTATTCTGGGGTTTGATGCAGTCAGCACAATGCCACCCAAACTTAGGAGCAACTAGAGGGACAGCTTTGTTATCTACAAAGAATTCCTTTTTTATTTAAACTTAGTACTGAACATCCCCCATTACATTGTCAAACACCTCTGCCATGAATGTTTCCCTTGGAATGGAATGAAAAAGCATTTATTAAGTGTTTGTGATATGCCAGGCATTCTGCTAAGCACTGAAAAATAAGAGAACCCTTATTCTACCCCTGATTTTTTAAACTTCAGCTGAAGCATAATATATTCTGTTCCAGCCCTTTACCTTTACTCTGTGTGTGTCTCTGCTTCAAATGTGTTTCCTGGAGACAACATATTGTAGGATTCTGATTTTTAACCCATTCTGCTATCTGCTTCTGTTTTATGGGTAAGTTCATCTCATTCACATTCATAATTATGATTACTAACTGTATATTTCCCTTCATCCTATTTTCCACCTATTTATGCTTTTTTCTCTCACCTTTCACCCTGTCCCTCCTCACCAGTGTTTTGCTTCAGACTACCACTTTCCTCAGTCTGCCCACCCTTCTATTAATTTCCCCACCCCACCCTAGTTTTTCCCCCTCCCCTCTTACTTCCCTATATGGTAAGATAGATTGCTATGCTCAACTAAGTGTGTATGCTATTCCCTCTTTGAGCCAAATCTATTGAGAGTGAGATTTAAGCAATGCTCACCTCACTCCCTTCTCCCCTCCCACTATAATAGATCTTTCATATCTCCTCATGTGATATACTTTATCATTTTGACTCTCTTTTCCCTCTTTTTCCAATGCAATCCTCTTTCTTAACTTTTTTATATCATCTCAGCAAAGTCAAGTTATATTTGCACCCTTTCTGTATTCTAACTGCCTAATAAATATACAGTTCTTAAGAGTTACAAGTTTCATCTTCCCATATAGACAGGGAGTTAAACAGTTTAGCCTTATTGAATAACTTATGGTTTTTTTCTTTTTCTTTTTTTTATGCTTCTCTTGAGTCTTGTATTTGAAAATAGAATTTTCTGTTTAACTCTGGTCTTTTCATGAGAAATATTTGATAGTCCCTTATTTCATTGAATGAACATTTTTTTCTCCTGAAAGGGTATGCTCAGTGCTGGGTAGTTAATTTTTATTGTACTCTAAGCTCCACTGCCTCCTGAAATATTAAATTCCAAGCCCTCCAATTCTTTAATGTAGAAGTTGCTAAATCCTGTGTAATCCTAACTCTGACTCCTTGATGCTTGAATTGTTTCTTTCTGGCTGCTTGCAATATTTTCCCCTTGACCTGAGAATTCTGGAGTTTGGCTATAATATTCCTGGGTGTTGTCATTTTGAGATTTCTTTTACCCTCTGGTTTTAGAATATCAGGGTGGTCTTCCTTGATAATTTCTTGAAAAATGTTATCCAGGATCTTTTTTTGATAATGGCTTTCAAATACTCCAGTAATTCTTAAATTATCTTTCCTTGCTCTATTTTCCACATCAGTATTCCAATGAGGTATTTTACATTTCTCCTATTTTTTCATTGATTTTGTTTGATTTATTCTTGATGTCTCACTGAATCTTTAGCTTCCACTTGCCCAATTCTAATTTTTAAGGAATTATTTTATTCAGTTAGCTTTTCGACCTCCTTTTCCATTTGGCCAGTTCTACTTTTTAAAGGAGATGTTTTCTTTTTCCAAGCTATTGATTCTTTTTCATGATTTTCTTGCATAACTCTCATTTCTTTTCCCAATTTTTCCTCTACCTCTCTTATTTGATTTTTAAAATATTTTTTTGGGCTCTTCCAGGAGGACTGTTTGGGCCTGAGACTTAATCATATTTCTCCTTGAGGCTTTGCATGTAGGCATTTTGACATTGTTGTCCTCTTCTGAGTTTCTGTTTTGATCTTCCCTGTTGCCATAGCAGTAGTTTTCTATGGTCAGGACTTTTTTTTTGCACTAATTTTCCAGCCTATTTCATGACTTTTAAAGTTGAGTTCTACTCCTGGGGTACAGGAGGTACTGTCCCAAATTTTTTGCAGGGGGAAGTATGAGAGGAGGAGCAGAGGTTTGGTGATTGGCTGTCTGCTCTGGATCTAGCTGGCTGCACAGGGACCTCTGGGCCTGCCAGGCTTGACCACTAGCCTGCTGCCTCAGGGTTGGAGGCCTCACTGCTGTCCTGTTGTGCCTCTGGCTTGCTGAGCACAGACCACAGGGCTTTGGTTGCTGATCTATGCTGGAGCTAGGGGCCTCTTGCTGGCTTGCTTAGACATCACCTGTGCTGAGCTGTGCTCCTTTTTTTTTATCCAAGTGAGACAGACCTTTCTTGTAATTTAAGTTGTCTTGGGCTGGAAAATTGTTTCTCCCTGTCCTTTTGTGGGTTCTGTTACACCAGAATTCATTTTGAGGCATTTGTTATACTAAGTCAAATGCTCTTTTTAAAGTAACAAACAATAAGCACATTGAGATCTTATATTTCTTTTGCTTTTCAGTGAATTGTGTGACTACAAATATGTGCTGTCAGAAAATAATAAGATCCATGATTTTTCAGAATATCTTTGATATCTTCCCTTCTTTTTGTAACTTTTTTTGTAATTTAATGCCCTCAAAACTGTTTTGTTTGAAGCAGTATGGACCTTCTCTCTCAGGGATTCCCCAGCATCTTCATTAGTATCTACCTCAGAGCCTCTTTTGGCACTTCTCAGGGTCTTACAATCTACCTCAGTAACTTCTTTAGGGCCACTCAAAGACTTTTTGAAACCATTCATCAGGGACTCCAGCAGAGACTCTTATAGCATTGCCTATCCCATCCTTTAGTCTCCACTTTTGTCTAATACACCTTTTAAAAGTGCATATAAAAACCTCTTTTGTTGCTCTTAGCTTTTCTTGCAAGCTTTATCTCGTTCTGAGGTTGAATATTCCCTGAGAAACAAAAAGGAAATAGGAATTACAACTTTCAGCAAAACTCAAAACACATTACCTGTGTCTGACAATAGAAGGCAAAATTCCATACCTATGTTCTGAGATGCCTTTCTCAACTCTTTTCAAATTTGGTCAATATAATTACACTGCCTTTAGTTTCATTTATGGCATTTTTTCCATTTATGTTTTTGTCATCATTTTGTAAATTGTTTTCTTGGTTCTGATTATTTCACTTTGTATCAGTTTAAGTCTTCTCATGCTTCTCCATATTATCATATTTGTAATTTATTAGAATTGAATAATATTATATTCATGCATCACAATTTGCTTAACCATTCCCAAATTGATGGTCATCTACTTTGTTTTCAGTTGCTACCACAAAAAATGCTGCTATGACTATTCTGTAACATATGCAACCTTCTTGTCTTTTGTCTCCTCTGGGGTTACATCTCTGAATCAAAGGATTTGGAAACTTTTTAAATACCAAAGTTCCAAATTCCTTTCTGGAATTTTTTGATTAATTTGCATTTTTATTAGCGTTACTGTCTTTGCACATTCCTCCTATTTTTACTGTTTTTCTTTTGTTGTCTTTCCATACGTAAAACCAGATTTGTATTGATCTGTATTTCTCTTATTATCAGTAATTTATATGTTTTCTAATAAGTTTCAATTATTATTTTGAGAACTGTTCATATATTTTGACCATTTATTCATTGGGGAATGGCTCTTGGTTTTATATATTTCTAAGTATTTATATATCTTGTGTATCAGACCTAATCAATCTTTTTAGACATTTACCTTTTTTTCTTCCTCAGAATTTCTTCTCTTTTTATATAAAATTTTAATTTTCATGGAGGCACACATCAGGATTCCCTGCTATCAAGGATACTAAGACAGGTGATTTCTTGAACTTGAAAGTTTTGAGCTGCAGTAGACTAAATATCTGTACTAAGTATTTATACTGTCTTGTATTAAAATGGTGAGCTCTTGGAAGCAGGAGGCCATTAGGCCATCTAAGGAGGGAAAAACTGGCCCAACTCAGAAATAGAGCTCATCAAAGATCCCATGCTGATGAGTATTGGGATAGAGTCTGCAGACTCACTTTGAGCCTGGTCAAACTAGAAAGACTCAGTTGAAAAAAAAAGATCTTCAGTATTTCCTATTCCTTCTGGGTTCATTTCTCCTATAGAATTTTAGTACACAGGATATGTTATCCTTCCTCTGTGCTTCTGAAATCTCCTGTCCTGAAAACTAGCATTCATATTGTACTATTTCAATGTTTCTTTCCTTCTTTATCACAGACTCCAAGACTGAATGGTCACTTCCACTCTATCCTCATCATCTTTGCCATAGCAGTGAGTTCTTTGTTATTATGAGAATCAGATCAAGAATATGTTTCTCTATGACGGATACTTCACTTTTAAAGGATGAATCTATAGATTCTATAGATTTTATTGGTTATCTTGGTTTTGGCGGAGACATTTCCTACATTTTGGAAAAAATGAAGTTCCTATACCACAGAGGCTGCTGGTGGCATGGTGGATAGAGTGCTGGGCCTGGAGTAAGGAAGACCTGAGTTCAAATCCAGCCTCAGATACTTGCTAGCTGTTTGACCTTGGACTTGACCTCTGTTCCCTTCAGTTTCCTAAACTGTAAAATGGAGATAATAGCATAATATGTTAATATTCAATAAGCACAAAGATTCTGGTAATGGCAATAAGGACTCACTATTTGATACAGACTGCTGGGAAAATTGGATAATAATACTACAGAAGAAATTAGGTTTAGATGAGTACCTAACATCTTTCACAAAAATAAGCTCCAAGTCAGTATGTGACCTATATATATATAAAATATATTTATATTTTGTATAATATATATGAATATAATTATATACATAAATATAATTTATACAATATATAAATAATAAATATAATTATATATATAAACATATATATATAATAAAAATATATAAAATATGTAAAAGTTCACATCATAAATAAATTAGGGAACATGGGAAAAAATTACCTATCAGATCTATGGACAGGAGAAAAAGGTTTTTAACCAAATAAAGAATAGAGAGGATCACAAATGATAAGGTGGGCAGTTTTGATTATGTTAAAGTGAAAAGTTTTTACAGAAACAAATCCAATACAACTAAGTTTAAAAGGCAAACTATTAATTGGGATACACACACACACACACACACACACATTTGTAGGGAGATAAAGCACTCACTTTTAAGATATGTAAGAAACTGATTCAAATTTAAAAGAAATAGACATTTCCCAATTGATAAATTGTCTAAGGATATGAACAGATAGTTCTCAGGGGAAGAAACTCAGACCATTTATATGTATGGCTATATGGGAAAAAATGCTCCAGAGCACTACTAATTAAGGAAATGCAAATTAAAGAAATTCTGAGATCCTACTTTACATGTATCAGAGTGGCAAAGGTGATAGAAAAGGAAAATAATAAATGTTGGAGAGGCTGTAGGAAAATTGGCACATTGATCCTCTATTGATGACCCTGTTAATGGTATTCAGGAAAGCAATTGGGAATTCCTAAAAGTTACTAAAGTGTTAATGCCCTTTAACCCAGTTATACCATTACTAGGACTATGCCCCCAAAAAACCTAGAAAAGAGGAAAATGTCTTTTTTGTACAAAAATATTTTAGCTCTTTTAATAATGGCAATAAAAAGAAACTAAGGGGTTGCCCATCAATTGAAGAATAGCTGGATAATTTGTAGTATATAGACATGGTGAAATACTATTATGCTGTAAGAAATGAGGAAATAGTTGATTCCAAAAAGACATGAAAAGACTTATATGAACTGATGCAAAATGAAATGAGCAGAACCAGAAGAACAACTTGTGCTATAACATCAATATTATAAAAAATGAACAAGTTCAAGGACTTTTCGGAAGTGAAGAATGAAATGAGCCAGAGAACAATTTATATAATAACAACATCGTAAAAGAAAAACAAAAAACAAAACTTTGAAAGTTGTAAGAAGTATGATCAACATGATGACCTTTCATGCTTCCCAAAGGACCAATGATGAAGCAGACATGCTATCTGTGACAGAAAAGTGATAGATTTAGGGTGGAGAATCAGACATATATGATTTGATTTGCTTGACTATTTGTTAGAAAGCTCTTGTTTTATTTTTTTCTTATTTTTCCCAGTGGAGTGGGGGAGTGGAAGAGAGACAAAATAAATTTCTGTTAATTTTTGAAAAATGGTTAGGGGGTGTTACAGATGTGAAATCTTGCCATAGACTTTCAGATGAAGTCACTATTATCAGTTTTTCCTTAATTTACTTTGTTAGAGAAGACCACTCATGAAGTGGGAAAAATCTATATGTGTTTGTAATATAAGAACAAAATCTGTCAATAAATTTTTTTAAAAATTATAGTATCTTAATATGCAATATTAATACCGCTTTCTTTTTAGCTATTTTCTTTTTTTAAATAAGGTATCATCTTCCAGAGCCATGTTCCAGTAATAAGTCTCTTCCCACAAAGGCTCTTACACTTATGTTGTCAGATTTGCTTTCTTGCATTCGTATCTCTAACTCACCTTGCTTTTTAGCTATATTCTGTGCTTATGTGAATCTGAATCCATTAATTAATTAATTAATTTATCAATTTAATCATCTATCTATCTATTATTTCCATCCTGAATTTTTGTCTTCTTTGGACTTTTGGCTGTCTCATCTGGAATTTCTCTTCCTATAGATATGCACGTAGGTAGTTTTCTCCCTCCTTCCTTTTCATTTTTGAACCCTTTTGATTGTATAGTGAGGATTTGATAGATGTGTAAATTCAATCCTCTTGCTACAGAGGACTGGTAAGAATGTATTTGCCTGGAGAATAGCAAATATAATTATAGCAAGAGTCTGGTGCATACACAGACCCCACCAACTTGATAAAATGGCATCTCCACGTGGAAGATGCAGAGCTACTTTGAGAGGATAGTTATAATACGTGAGGAAAGTGCATGCTTGGACACTCTATAACTTGTTACAGTTGGCCTGCCATCTGGTTGGGAGTCTTCAAAGCTTGTCCTGCCCCTTACAGCATGGTTCTCTCATTGGATTCTATGACTCGAAGAGTCACCTCACTCCCAAATACAAATACAATGAAGAGATGGCTGGAGCTTTTTTGAAGATGCTAATATTTATACAGCCATTCAAAAAAGGCTCCTCCCAACCAGGTCGTAGGCAATTTGGAACCAGAATACAGGATATCCACACATCCATTTCACTCACACATCATCACAATTTTCCTGGAAACTGCTATGGTGTCCTCTGTGTGGAGGACATCTTAGTGAGCTGATCAGATCTGGTGTGTAATAGATACCCATCATAAATGGATTTATGATGCTTCAAGAAAAGACATTCTTAGCAGTCTTCTGCAGGTTTACTCTATCCCTGGCCAGGTACCTATATTTTAAGCTATATGTAGAAATCCAAAACTCATTCTACGATACCATTATATTCATTAGCTAGTCATTTCCCATGGGCTTAATAATCACAGATTCACGATTTTGAGCTAGATAGGACTTTAGAGATCATTTAACTTTGCCCCTTATTGATGAAGAAACTTAGGTCCAGATAGATACCTTTTGTGTCTTGTCTCAGGTCACAGAAAAAGTAAGGAGCGGAGTCTAAATTTGAATTCAGGTCTTCAGAGCCAGCTGTTCTTGAGACTACATGATGGTATAACCTAGCCAAAATGAGTTCAAGAAAACATTATTCCAGGCCACTTTTCCTTTTTGTTTTTTAACAGTACTGCTGAACTCTTAGAACAGGAGGAGATAGACATATGCCTGGCTTTCAGCGAAGTATTTGACCAAGTCTCTTAAAAGGAACAAAATATATAAAATTGGGAGTAGTATTTCATGTATAAGCTTTTTTAAAAAAAAGTTCAATAAGAAAAAATTCAAAATTGCAAAAATGATCTTTCCTCACATTTAATGAGCTTAACATGAGTCATAGAAATGATTTTAGTGCAAATTCAGTAACATTTAAGATGATGATGGTATTAATGGTAATAATGAAATAATTATAATAATGATG
>JAQQSZ010006669.1:0-13525 GCA_028646595.1 Phalanger gymnotis
AAAAAAAAAGAAATTCAAGACCTACAAAGAAGTGAGATCAGCAGCATAGTGTTTGAAAAGCTAAATAGAACAAGCTCCTAGAAAATGGTCTATTTGAAAAAAAAATGGGTTTAATCAAGCATCTTGTACCAAATATCACAATAAATTCCAAATGAATATCCCATCCAAATGGTGAAAGAAATGCCATAAATGCACAAATGTATAGATATATACTCAGATATGTGGATAGATAGACAGACAGACAGATAGATAGATAGAAATAAAGATGGATAGTTAGAAATGAATTGGATCTTAAATCTTCTACAACTGATCTTCCATCCAGACTCTTTTCATGGCTACTGCTTTGTACAATATCTTGAGATTTTGGTACCTCTGGCATCACCTTTGATGCCTTGTTCACTTTCATCCCATATAAATTGCTAATTTTTACCCTTTCCATTTTGAGGATATTTATTAAATCTGTCCCCTTCTCTCTATTAGCTTAATCACCTTTCTAAGTCAGGTCCTTAGCAACTCTCAACTCACCGATTTTAATGCCCTCCATTTTGGTGTTCTTGTTCCAAGTTTATCTTCTGTCCTATGCATGTGGATGATGGCATAGTTTTCCTAACACACACATCCTATTTTGTCACTCCTCTAATGCATAACTCTCACTTGCTCCTTATTGACTCCAGGGTCAAATATTATTTCATCTTTATTCCATCCTTTTAAAAATGTGTATTTTCTCATGTTTTAGAACACACATAATTATTAGTACAGTAATATGTTAATACAATCCATAGATAAGCCAATTTACCTGTATGAGGGTGGGGGCTCAAAAATTAACTGGCAGGAGTAAGTAAACAAAAACATTTGGGGAATTGTCGACTAGATGACAGTACAAAGGTGATTTGGGAACCAATTTAATGAGGAAATATTGACGATGATCACTAAGAATTTGATTCAGTTTGCACAGGAAGCCTCTAGGAGAGGGGGTGCAGATCATGTTGCTGAGGGTTTGAACCTTTACTGAGAAACCTCACTAAGTGTTCAGGTCTCTGTGACCTGAGAGGGAGACTAAACACCTCGGATGACTGAGTCAAAGTGACTAACTACTTGGGAATGGGGAACTAAAACTTCTGTACTTTGCTTTGTCTGTACAGTAGCTGAGTTCCTTCTTCAACTCGGAGTCCCACATTTTAGGATAACAAACAAGCCAAAGTAAGCTTGATAATCTGGAACATACCCAAGGAGGGTGACAAGGGCAGTGAAGGACCATTAGTCCATGCCTTACGAAGATCTTTTGGAGAAGCTGCAGATGTTTAGTCTGGGAAAAAAAGAAGTTGCATTGAGAATATGAAAGCTTTCTTTCATAATTTTGGTCTGATCGTTCAACTATTTCCAAATTCACATTCCTCCTATTACTTAGTCAACCTTTATCTTGTATACAATGATAGGTTTGATGTTACTTGAAAAAGAGAAAAAAAATATTTTCTGTCCACCTGAAACAGGAAGAATGGGTACGTGTGTGGTACAATGGAAAGAATTCTTCACAAAGACCTTGATTCAAATCTGCCTTTAGACACTTACTAGCTTTGTGACCTTGAGTAAGTCACTTAACCTCTCATTGCCTGAATTTCCTTATCTATAAAATATGTAGATAGTGCCTACCTCCAATGCATCTTGTATTGCTCAAATGAGTTAATATTTATAAAGTCCTTCAAACAGTGCTACAGAAATGTTTAATATTATTATCGTCATCATCAGTTTGGAGTCAGAAGAACTGTGGGAAAATTAAAACTTTATTCCATTTATAACTCATCTGAACTTGGGAAAGTTACTTCACAGCTCTGACCATCAATATTATGGAGCTGAAGGGCAAATTTAAGCTTGATATCAACCCCCAAACCCTCCAAAGTGGAGCAACACCAAATTGGAATGGGCAACCATGGAAAATATTGAGTTCTTAACTGGAACATTTCATTCAAATGCAGCATGGTCATTTGGGTATTTTTACAGCATTTTTGTATTATTTGTAGGAAAGATCTCTGTTTGCTGATGGGCCATGCTAGAAGACAGCAAAGAGTACCAACAGTTTTGAAGTTCTGGGATTTATTGATTCTATTGCCTTCTCTCCAGCACCAACTCATTACTGCAGCAAAAATTCCACGTTTGGAATCATGCCAGCATCTTATTCTAATTCTTATCATCATGGATGTTTGTGCATGTGTGTTTGTGTGTATTTGTGCATGTGTGTGCGCATGTGTGTGTGTGTGTGTGTGCATGAGTGTGTAGGATGACACTTCCACTCCCCTCCCCAGCATCCAAGAGACAAAAATTTAGAAGTTTGGACCCCTCCAGCAACAGTGAGCTACATTTTCCATTTCGTGGCACGGCCCATCAGCAGTCCTTCATCCAAAGCCTGTTCTTCTGGCTGGAGCTGAAGGGAATGCAGGGCTGGTGTGGGTCGCTTTGGGTATATCTAATTGTTCCCCAGCAACAACCACATTAAGGGATAACTAAGTGGGCAGCCTTTCAATACAGCATCTCTGCCACATGGAGAACTCAGCAAGGACTCCAAGGCAGCTTCCCAGAGAGATTGAATGCACGGGAGTATTTGGATACTTATAGCTTAATGGCATTTGAACACCTTCAACTCTCCTCATATGGTCCCTAGCAGCCCAGGCATATGGCTCTGCCACAGAGTTATCCTTGCATTTTAAAAGAGTGGAGCATTCATTTCAAACCTTCCTTGCTTTAGTCAGATGCTCTATAAGTAATGCCTATCTGAAAAGGAAAGACCTACTGTATTTTCTGGGGGAGTATGTGCTGAATTTTGGTGTTTGTTTCACAGTAGGTGATCAGCAAATGGAGGTGAGGGGGGATGCTATGTAGCTGGGTAACTAGCTTGGTTAAGTACCCCGGGCACAGAAGCAGTGTGTTGCCATGGAAAAAAAACACTGGACTTGAGGTCAGAGGGCCCAGCTTCATAGCTGCCCCCCAGAATTTACTGCTACTGTGACCACAGGCATCTTTTCTCTTTGGGGTCTAAATCTCATAAAATTGTCAATTTCGAGCTTGAAGGGACTTGGAGGCCAGCCAATCCAATGTGTCCACTTTATAGAAGAGAAAACTGGGACTGAAACTCATGTAATAATAATAAAAAATAATGATACCCACTATTTATACAGAACTTTGAGATTTACAAAGCATATTACTGTTAAAAATATCATCTCGTTGAAAACTCTATAGACTCTCTATTATTATCTATTAACTCTATTAATATAATAGCTAATAATAATCACTCTAATATTGCCATTTTACAGATGGAGAAACCAAGACGGAAAGAGGCTAAGTGATGTGTGCAGGCTGGCACAGGTAATAGTTGTCTGAGGCTGGATTTGAACACAGGTCTTCCTGACTCTGGTTCAGCTCTCCACTCAACACATCATCTAGGTGACTTAATTAGTCAGTCACAAACATTTCTTAAGTTCTTACCCTGTGCTAGGGGTTGGGCTGAGCACTGGGAACATGAACATTAGTAAAAGAAAGACAATTTCTGACCTCAGGAAGCTTACGATTTTGTAGAGGAAAAAGAGACCAAAGAAGAGCTGAAAATGGGTAGGGGACAGACCCTGGCACAGTCAAGAAGTCTGAATGACAGGCTGGTGAGAAGGGGGAGCTGGCTGGCTTGGCCCTTTTCCTTTGAGGTTCTGGGAGCAGCTAGCCAACCGGAGGGAGGCACCACAGAATCAGAATATCCCCTCCCGAGGTAGGTATTCCAGGGTGAAGAGATGGGCCTAGGAGGGAGAGTTTCCTGGAGCAGGCTGCAGGAGACCAGAGTCGCAGAGGTGTCTACTCCCACTGTCACATAGCTGCTCAGTGTCTGAGGCAGGCCTGAATTCCTGTGTTCTTGACCCTGAGGGCAGAGTTCTATACCCTTCAGTACCTTGCAATCTCTCCTTTAGCTCAACTATCAAAGGAGGTTGGTTGGTCTGCCTTATCTCTATGATCCTTTCCATCTGTAGATATGACACACACACGCACACACACATACACACACACACTCTCACACACACACATACCTCACTACTCTTTGTCTTCACTTATAATCCTTATAACTTCTTAACCCCAAGCTCCGTTTTCCTGCCTCCTTTCCCCCATGTGGACTATACTCAACCAATAGGTTGTCAGCTCCTTGAGGGCAGGGCCTCCTGACTTTTGTATTTGTATCAATAATACCTTGGCTGGCATATAGTAGGTGCTTAATAAATAGGAGATGATACATCCATTGATTCTTCCAGTAAGCCTATGATGGAGATATTCTTTTTGGCTAAGACCTGTGCTGTCATTGGAACAGAGAATCCCTAGGGAGGAAACGTACTCTGCAATGGCTTATGGAAATTTGTTCAGGAATTGATTGTCTTAGAGAGTTGCCTGGGCACTAAGGAGTCAAATGAGTTGACTGAGTTGACATGGCCTTTATGTGTCAGAATCCTGATTTGAATATAAGTATTGCTAACTCCCTAGGTAGGTCTCTAGCTACTGTACCAGAGAGGACCCCTTGATCTAAAGGGAGATTGTTATCTATGTTTCAAAGATGAAGAGACTGATACTCAGCAAGTTTAGTTAACATGTATTAAACCCTTTTGAAATTTTAAAATGCTACATAAATGTTAGAAATTATTTATCATCAGAGAGACAGATTAAGGTTTGATATTAAGGGGGGAAGTATATACGATCTAATTTACTAAATATTAACCACCTACTATGTGCTAGGCATTGTGCAAAACACTGAATTAAGATTACATTCTATTCATTACAACGTAAGCCCCAAGAGGTCAAGAATGGTTTTCTTCCTTTTTCTTCATTTGCTCTGCTCTCCTAGAAACAGGCATAGAGCAGGCAGTTCATATAGTCATGTTAAATCAACTTCCTTGTCCATGCTGACATTGCTAAGCATAGATGTTAGCTCTCACTTTTGTCAAAATGCCTGTTATAATTGCGTGATCTTGGATGAGTCATTAACCCACCAGACTGTGGTTGCCTTACCCCTAACCTGAGGAGATTGGAGTGAATGCCTTCTTAGGCCCCTCCCAGATCTAGGTCAACGATCCCGGAGAGCTTATCTGCCCCCAGGATTCGGGGTCCAGGTGAAAGGAATTCAACATGCCGACATGGAAGGAAATAGAAGGTGCTGAGAGAGTAATTTCAGAAGGAGGGAGGAGTGAGTAGCTGTAGGTTACAAAGAAGATAGATGCCATAAAACAGCAGACTAATTTTCTGAGAGAATCATAATGGTTATGTATGGAGAGACGAAAATTTTATTTTGCATTTAAAAAAAGATGACAAGCTGCTTAATATGAGGACGCTGCTAGTTTATGTGGGCCAATTGACCATCTTTGTTATGTTTAAGGACACAGAGAAGACAATTGAGACTTTCACAGTGTCTTCTGTGGAAACTTCTTTGAATACCATTGTTTCATCAGATTAAAAAAAAACATTTAATTTTTATAGATTTTTAAAAGAGGATTTAATTTTATTTTTTTGCAAGGGGAAGGCAGAGTAATTGGGGTTAAGTGACTTGCCCAAGGTCACACAGCTAGTAAATGGGTCAAGTGTCTGAGGCCGGATTTGAACTCAGGTCCTCTTGACTCCAGGGCTGGTGCTCTACTCACTGTGCCACCTAGCTGCCCCTAATTTTTAAATTTATGCTTTTTTATACAACATCATTCATTTCCTGTTATAACCCACTCCCTAGTGCATATATAGCAAACACACATACCCATACACACCTGTATGTGTATGTATAGACATATGAATATACATACACATATGCATATGTTCATACACACAGATACACATATGTATCTGTGTGTATATATGTGTGAGTGTGTGTATTTCTTTGTAGCTATATGTGCATTGGGGGAAGATAATGCCTACCGAGAAACTGAAAAGGGAGAAGGGGCAGTCCCTGATGCAGCCCAATGAAGGAATCTGGATTGTTACCCGGTGAGAAATGAAGACATGGCAGGCCGGGCCATCCATCCTTAGGGATTCTGGGAGCAGCTAGCCAACCAGAGGGAGGTGCCCAATAGCAGAGGGAAAGCTTAATGTGAGAATTCCAGGGAGTCAATGATGTTCCCGGAATGAAGAATTTTCTGGGGTGTGCACCTATATATGTGTAGGTTTTCATGTATGTTTCTATATATGATACAGATTTGTGTATATGCAAATAGATGTGTATATAAATATACATTGTCACATAGTATGTTAATCCAAACTGACAATTAGAATGTCTGACACATCTGTAAAATTTTGTACCTACAATCTCTTATCTCGATACAACAGAGAAGGAACAGGTTTCAGGATTTGCCCTCTGGTAATCAGATTTTTAACCATGACTTTTAGAGAATTTTGTGAAAGAATTGATTTTCCCATTGAGAAAGGATGCACTACAGGAAATAATTCTTCCTTGAAAGGCCCCAGCTGCTTTCTACTGAGATTAAAAATGATTCTTAAGTAAAATACTACTACCTAGGAGAGAAAGACATGAGGTCCAATTTAAGTTTTTCTGGCCAAATATTTTATTTTGTTTTTTGTCAATAACCAGCTCTGGAACTCTAAAACATTTTCTAATCACATGGTAACAATGAAATATTGCCAGATGAACTAGAACAAGGATTTCATTATTCTGAAATTGATATTGTTAACCAGTCTTTATAATTACTGTGCCTTTTCCATTATTGATTTGACTGAATTTTTTAATTTAACAAATCACTATTATCAATGAAATAAATAAATGAGCTTAAATATGTACTCTAAATTTTGTATGCATAAAAAGAAAAAAAAAGGGAACCATCATTTTATCTCTCATTAAGCACCAATGTAGTTTCCTCTTCTTTTTACGAATGCCTGGCAATGAATAAAGAATCCATCTGCTAATTCAGAGATTGTGATAAGTGTTCATAATCCAGATAGGTAACCCACCAAGGTCTCTGCCCTGAACCACTTTATTCATACCTTTAAGCATCTTAGAGTAACTAGATAATTGGTTGGTCTCTGTAGACTATTGTCGCCAGTTTGAAGATATTTAGGTGGGAAGCATTTTCCATCAGTTTCTGACCACCACCAACCACCTATCTATGGCATCTATTCAGAGAAGGAAACAAGGTCACCAATACAATTCAATTCAACAAGGATTTTATAGGTGATTAATCTCTACGTGGTGATGTGTTAAATTAAAACGGCAAAGAAGAGTTTAAGCGTGATCCTATTTCCCAATATTTCCTCACCCCCAATGCAGATAACAGCGCCTACTTTACAAAGTTGTTATGAGCATCAGATGAGATAATATTTGTTAAAAAAAAACCTGCATAGCATAGTGCCTAGCACATAATAGGTTGGTATATAGTAGCTGGTATAGTTAGGTTAACTTTAGGCATTATATAAATAACTAAATAATACAATAACTATGATAAAAATATAGTAGTTGTTATAATAGTAGGTACTGTATAAATGCTTATTCCCTTCTCCCTAGTAATTAAGGAGATCCCAGTACTTAAAAGAAGAAGGGAACTGAGAGATCATTTCATCATAAAACCATAAATCCTAGAATTCAAGACCATTGATTGAGAACTGGAAGAGACCATTGAGATAATCATGCCCATTTTCCATATTGTCATTTTAGAGTTGAGGAAGTGAGGTCCAGAGAAATAAACTGACCTCCCCAAGGTAACCTAGTAAATAGCCATCAAAGACACAATTTGAATTTCTATCGTCCATTTCTCAAGTGTCACCTTCTAGGTGGCATATCATGGTGTATGAACAAACTTTGGAGATGGAACTGGCAGATTTGATCATTTGATGTCTCTGAAGAGATAGAGGATGGATATCCTCTGCTCTCGTCTGTGAGACGTTATGGATGCCTTAGTCTCTCTCATTTTCATAGTAGATGGTAATGTCTTCTTTCAATCATCATTCACTATTGTAAGAGCTCCAAGCCCCACCCAAATCTAAGTCTTTCTTAGTAAGGTTATTTGTAATCAGGGATTTCGGCATTCGGCCCAAAGAACAGGGAAGCTCAATCCAAGCAGAAGAGCTGAGGGTGGGGAGCGAGTCTGCAGATTGTGCGTTTGGCACCCACTAAAGCATCTCGGTGATGGACATCAACTCCTTTAGCCTAGGTGTTTCTCCCTTAACAAGCAGATATGTATAACTAGTTTCCAGAATATAAAATTTGAATTAACCTTCATAAACACACACGCGCGCGTGCGCACACACACACACACACACACACATCACCACCACCACAATTCTTACTGCTTTAAAGTTTTGCTTTCTTGTTATTGACTACCTTTAACTTTGGTCACCCAAAGGGCAATGGGGTAGCAGGATCTTGGATTTGGAAGGCTATAAGAGGCCATGTAGTCCAAGATTTTATCAGAACAAGGATTTTTTCTCCAGTATGCCCCAGGAATTAATTTAATACCATTTAAAGAACTCCACATCTGAAATTAGAATGCCTGCATCCTAACATTGGGGTAGTTCTCTATGGAGATTGGAGGCAAATATTTGGAGAAGAATTGCAGACGTACAAAGTGGTTGCAATCTGTAGCAGTAAAGGAGATACTCACACCACTGAAATCACAGATGCTTCGGTATTTACCAGACAAGAGATATTTCATATTTTCTTCTTTAATCCTCTTTTTGTGGGCTTTGATTGTTTGGAGATTACTGCCATGACTCAGCCCACCCTGAAATTTCCCTCAGTACCTGGGGTCTTCTCACCCTGGAACACCTCTCTAAATATTCCAGCCCTTTCTTTCAGTTTGGACAGGCCCAGACCAGCCCTGCTTCTGTCCCCTTCTAGCTGTCTATTTGACTTGAGATTTTGCCACCACGGTGCTGAGGGTGTCATATTCAGCCCCTCCCCCAGCCTTTGAGCATTTTATAAGCTCTTTGAGAGCACGGATTTTTCTTCCTTTGTTTGGCATTTGCATCCCCCACCCTTAGCCCAGCTCCTGGCATATAGTAAACACTTACTGAAAGCTTGGTGCCTTCTGTCTCATCTAACATCTCTGATCACTCAGGGCCATACAATTCACTATCTCATTTCTAAGTGTCCATCCACAACAATTTGCCACTTCCAGGTTAAGGTACAGGTTTTGTGTGCCTAATCACTATGCAACTTCTTTTGTCTCATTCAATTCTGATCTCCAAATGGAGCATTTCTCACTTAAGATGGTGATCATTTGTGTCTATCTTTTCAGCTACTCCATGAAACTAAAGTGAACTCTAAAAGTCCTCCCATAGTCTTACTTTTATGTCCTCATACATAGCCATGTGCCTGACATGGAGTACGTGCTTAGCAAGACTTGGTTGATTCATTAGTATCATCTTTATTCACCTGACCATATGAACCAATCAGACTACTTTTAACTCAAACTAATATATGCAACCACAAAGAACTCAAATGTCTGGGGAATAGGAGGGAAATGACTGTGCAAGTAGTTTCCCTCTCATTCGTATATGTATATGTGTATATGTTATAGACAGTGATCCTCCCTCTCCACCAACCTGAGTTAAGCACACATTTTGTTTCAAGGATAGAGACTAATTTTTTAGCTGCATATCCATTGATGGAGCACAATGTCTTGCCTATGGAAGATGTGTAATGAGTGTTTGGTGAATTTATTTTTTTGATGCATTGTTGTTTTTTGGTTGTATCTTCATGACCCCATTTGGAGTTTTCTCAGCAAAGATACTGGAGTGGTTTGACATATTTTTTTTCTCCAGCTCGTCTTACAGGTGAGGAAACTGAGACTATTACGGTAAAGTGGCTTGCCCAGGGCCACACAGCTAGTGTGTCTAAGACTGTATTTGAACTCTGGTCTTCCTGCATCCAGGGTCAGTATTTTAACCATTATGCCACCTAGCTGCCCAATTTGATGCATAATAAGGGCTTAATAAATATTTGTTGATGTAAGTTAAATCATAGACTATTTAAGTATAGCTTCTTCTGTAAGCTGATATCAAAAAATGTTAGTAGATAATTTCACAAATATATAAAGGTATGCCTAATAAATTAATAGATAACAATGTAATTTTTCCACTCTTATTAAATTATGACAATCTAGCCTTATGGACTAATCTGCAAGCATTGAGTGCTTAATATGTGCCAAACACTGACCTAAGTACTGGGGATACAAAGAAGAAAAATAAATACAAAAAACCCCAAATAGAAAGAAACTCATTCTTTGCCTCCAAGGCACTTACAATCTAATAAGGGAGACAGCATGTAGGTAGATAAGTACATGTAAGATGCAGAGAATAAAATGAAAGTAGCCTAAGAGAAGAGTGGAGGACTTATGTGACTGGATAGAGGTAAGGATTGAGAAAGTCTTCCTGAAAAAGGCAGACTGCAGCACAGACATTAAGATGCCCAGAGAAGCCAAATGGCAAATGTGAGGAGGCACAGCATTCCAATGCATACACACATATATACATAGATACACACATACAAACATACCTATACACGCATACACACTTCCTCTGCAAATTCTTCTCAGCATAAGCTCTGAAAGTCTAGCATTGCATGGCATGAGGGTTACTGTCTTGCCCAGCTATATGCCCAAGGAAGGATTTGAAACTAGGTTTTCCTCACTTTGAAGCTGGTCCTTGATAACATCCACTGGCCATTCAGACTTCCAAAACTCATTTTTCTTTGGGTAAAAAGTGGAATTTTCATTTTTATTGGTAAGTCATGGGAAGTTCAAAGCAGGCACTGCAGGTATTAGCAGTCTTGTTAAATAGAAGGACCTGGAAATGTGCATGTTTCCTTCAGGAATAGGAGAATGACACTGATTCATATTGCTATATTTTTCTAAGATTAAAAAAAAATCCAGCAAAATATCTTGAAGGAAGCATTGTACAGACATTATTTTTTCCTATTTTTAAAATAAGTCCTATAATTCCCCATTTTACAGGCAATGGACTGGGGCTATAAGAGGTTAGTGACGTGGCCAGAGTCAAACAACAAACCTGTGTCTGAGTTCCAAGTCAAATCAAGATTTTCCGACACTGGAAACACCACTATGCCCCTTTGCTCTTCTAAGATTAAAGGGTAGGAAGCCAAGAAGCATTGGAGGGACTTCCATGTGCTATCTAGCTAGAGGTTAGGGCAAACTGGGAATTCGGATGTACCATGAGAGGAGGATCTTTGTCTCCCAGACCTGACCACAGAGACCTTTCCTGGCACAGCACATAATAGATGCTTAATAAATGTGTACTGCGTGACTTAAAAAGCCAGAGAGAAGAAAATTCTCATGGAATTAGGAAGTTTGAAGAGAATTCCAAGGCCATCTAACCATCCTCTTATGTGAAGTGAACCCACCCTCTAGCATTCCTAACCACAGTCTGTGCTTTAAACACTTCTAAAGGCAGGAACTCTGAATGTCCTGAGGCAGCATGTGAGGCATCCACTTTGAGATAGCTGTGTTAGGAAGGGTTTTGTTGTTGTTGTTGGTTTATCTTAGCAGCTCTCCTAAATGTGCTCCTTCATAGCTTCCATGCATTGGACCTTGTTCTGCCTCCTGGGATAAGTCCTCTGACCAGGCCTGAAGCTTCCTCGTTGTACTATCCTCTAATTTATATATCTCCATATGCTCGATAAGAATAATATAAGATATATTACAAAAAGCGTTTCTAAAATCTAGGTAAACTAAATTGCAACACTATTGCCTTTATTAGTATAGTAATTCTGTCAAAACAAAACAATGAGGTCAGTCTAGCTTGAAGGCAGATTCCCTTTCTATATTTTCACCAATTTTTTCTTTCATGATTTATTCTATAATTTTATAGGAATCAAAATCAATTTCCCAGGTGTATCCTTTACATAACTCATTACTTACCTTTTGTAGGTGAAATATTAATAATATTTTCCCTTAACTTTTTTATACCATTGTGTTTTTTCTTTTTAAAACCTTTTTTTCTCCATGAAGCAAAGACCTGACGTCTCTCCCTATCTCCCAACCCCTCTCCCCATTTAGAATGAAGAAAAAACTCTTGTTATAAACACATATAATCAAGCAATATATGCATTTGTGTGTATATATGTATGTATTTATACATACAAATACATATATACTTATACCTATACACATATGCGTGTATGTAAATATATGTGTTTATACATGCTTGTATGTGTGTGTGTGTCAAGGAAAAGCAAGACAGCCAGCATTAATAACTGACCTGAAGAACATGTGGAGAAGAGTAAAATGGGATATTGGAATGGTAGGGCCTGTCCAAATATGGAGGCTTTGAAAATAGGAAAATAGAAATTTTTGCATTTGATCCATGAGGTTATAAGGTTTTTATGAGATTTACTTTAAGACGGGGAAGGGCGACATGTTCTAATAACTGCTTTTGGAAAATAACTTCACAAGATTAGGGGATGGTGGATTATAGTGCAGACAGGCAGCAAGGCAAGGAAGCCAATGTGTCCTTAAGGCAAAATGGGCTCCTTAGCCCTTGAGAAGTTTGGCTTTTGTTTACTTTATTTACTTTGAGTTAAAGAACTTTCAGCTGTTAAGTGCTAAGCCCTAGGCCTAAAGCCCTATCAGGTGTGAAACTCATGTGGGCCGTAGATTAATGACTTAAGAGGGGCCAGCTGGGGAACCAATGGTCTCTGGTCTCTCTGGTCGTTGAGGCAGGGCTTGAGAATGCCAGAGGCTTGGCTGTGAGGAGAGAGGAGCTAAGAGAAGCTCAAAAAAGCCAAAGCAGAGCTGACCTGTGTGGACCCAGGAGTGCGAGCAAGGACTTGAGGCCAGTGAATATGATTTATACCATCTTGTTTTTATGTGGCCTCCTGGTTACTCTTGTGAGGCGGGCCTATTGGGCCTGGTTTTTTTTGGTCAAGATGTCGGAATGGGGAGGCTGGTTCGCTAATTTGTTGCTCTGGGGCCACAATAAATGTTCTGATGCTTTCTACTTAGAGAATCTCTCATACCTTGCGATTTCGAACCATTCAAACATATACATGATTATATTTGAGATTATAAATTCGGCCTTTCTACTACAGCCAAGTGGCACAGTATTGCAAAAGCCCCATAGTGAGATGATGAGGCCTGCACCCAGTTGGCAATTGGGTGAGAGGAGAGGAAGCAAGTTGGAGAAATGTTATGAAAGTAGGAACTCTAGCCCTTAACAGCTGATAAGCTACAGTGAAGTGAGAGAGAGAGTGGGATCACTCCATCAAGCAGTCTCCTCCAAAAGATTTTTATCCCAATGGTGTTCACTGATTGTGGGTATCCCACAGGCCTCTGTCCTGGGCCTCCTCTTCTCCTTCTCTACTTCCTCATTTGTTGATCTCATTAGTTCCAATGGATTCAATTAGGATCACCAGGAAAATCCCAGTTCTTCTGCCAAGCTCCCCTTCCACATCAACTACTTCTGGTTGAGACTCCAATTATTTAAGAATTTGATCCCATAGCCTAACTCAGGTAGGAAATCTTTCTTTTCAAAAGGAACACAATGAGGAAGCTAT
>JAQQSZ010006670.1:0-13525 GCA_028646595.1 Phalanger gymnotis
GTCTCCCGGAAGCTCAAGAAGCGTTTGAAACCTTTGGGCTGCAAGCCTCAGGAGCTGGTATCTCACAGTCGGTGGCGTTGCGCTGCCTCTCCTCGCTTCCACAGAGTGCCGTCCTGTGTTGGGAGGCCTGGGGATCTGCGCTGGTTTCAGGCACCCGGCTTTCTCCCAGCCTGTCTCCCACGTGGGTTTTCCCGGCCAGCCGCTTCTGCTTTGGTCCCGTCTGGGGCAGCTCCGCAGGCTGAGCGCTTTCCTAGCCTACAGAATTGTTCCTTCAGCCTTTTAGATTCTCCCGGCTGGGAAATTTGCCCCAGTCAGAGTGCTCGCAATTTCTAACTCTCTCAAATCTGCTCAGATTCACTTTTTTATAGGAATCCAACAGACCTTGTGAGAGAGCTCCGGCAAGACGCTGTTTTCATGCGGCCATCTTGGCTCCGCCCCCCTCAACCCCTTCATTTTAAAGATGACATTAAATGACTTGCCCAAGGTCATACAGTTAGGCTGACTTCTCTAACTACTTTACTAGCTTCTTATCCCCTCCCTGACTAATGCGGTTTTTCCTAAAGAGTCTATCATTGCTCTTTCTCTCCAGCTTATCAATGTCCTTCCTGTGATGTGGTACTCAGAACTGAATGCAATATTCCTTATTTAGTTTGACCCAAGTAAAATGTAGCAGGGTTCTCTCCCCCTGGTCCTGGACACTGTTCCTGTTTTAATGAAGTTTGATATAACGGAAGCTTGCCACACATATCACACTCATTCGCAGCCCATAGTCCATTAAAACCCCCATTTTTTCCAGACAAACTGCTATTTATCCCTTCCTCTCCCACCTTGGACTTAGGAAGTTGATTTTTTTTTCAATCTAAACGTTAGACTTTCTATCATAGGGCACTCTAGAAGACACTGAAGGAAGTAAAGTTTGGTTAAGATAGTCACTGCCCTCAGGAGGCCTAAAGTCTAGGAGGTGGATAATACCAACATAGACCATTTTAACACCCAAGATTATATGAAATGTGCATTACCAAAGCAATGTTTTAAACTCTGAAAGAGAAACTGATTATCCATCTGCAGAATCAGAGGAGGCCTTATAGAGAGGATGCCATTTTATTTGGGCTTGGAAGGAGGGTAGGAACTCAGAAAGCAGAGAGACAGAGATGAGGCTCTCCAGGCCTAGGGGATGAATAGGAACAGAGGCCTAGAAGACCAATTTGTATTTTCAGGGGGCATAGATTTGTTCATTTTTTCTGGAGTGTCAACTAGTGTCAGTAATACAAGAGCAAATTGGATAGGTAGCTTGGCGTTAGACTCTGGAAGTCAGTCAGTCAACTTTCCCAGCTGTGAGGGTGAAGGGGAGTCATGAGAGATTTGAGGAGTGATGAAAAGTTTTGGTAGAGCCACTGCGGTAGGTTTAATAGCGAGTCAGTAAAGAAGGAGTAAAAGGATTGCTTTATTACAGTGAGGGCCCGGTTGAAATTTGGTGACATGAATTTGTGGTGGATCCAATCGACGGTTTTTTGATTTTCTCTGGCTTTGTTTGGTAGCACAGGGAAGGCATCAGGTTTTGTGGTATAGGCCTGTACTCTCTACTCCTGTAGGAGGGTGAGACTGGTGAATCATTTGAGCTTTGGACTTCTGAGCTGCGGTGTGGTTAAAGGCAGTTGGGTGTCTGAATTAGTTGGGCTCCATCATGGTGATCCTTCAGAAGTGGAGGGTCACCAGGATAACCAAGGAATGACAAAGTGGCCCATATAGCAAATGGAACACCTCAAAACTCCTGTGCCTGTCATTGGAGGGGTCAGGCTGTCAGATGCTGTGGTATTTCCACACTGGACAAGGATAGGGAAATGTGGTCTTTATGACTGTAGATGGCTGAGGCAGAAAATAGGGAGCCACTGAAGAGAAAAGCAGTGATGCAAATTTATATACAGAAGAAAGCATGGTAGGGTAGTGGTATTCAGAGTATAGCAAAGAGATGATACAAAGGAAATGGGAAGTTTACTTAGGAAGATATTATTAGTCCAGTCTGTTGTAAGGAGAGGGTTGTGGCAGTTGCAATAGAGGGGAGGGAATAGTTACTATGCATAACCAGTTCATCTGTTCAAGGAAGAAAGGCAGAAAAAAATCTGCCCATGCAGGTCTTTTGGGCAGAGATTAGGGTTAGGGTTCAAATCAAGAAAGACAATAGGAGGAAGCCAAAGAGCCAGATGCTGCTGCTCCCCCGTGGGCTTCTTTGGGCAACCTCGGCTTTGCATCCTCGAACAGAGGTACCATAACTCGCTTTCAAATTAATGTAGTGGTTCACAGAGGGAAAATACAAAGGCACCTAATTGCTTTTGCTAAAGTTTTGGTTTTCTTTCTTTTATGATTTTTGCAGAGAAAATTCTCTTAAAGTGTTTATGGTAGAGAAATGCCTGTACTACAAACAATTAACTATCCCCCTCATGCTTCTGTCACATTCAGGCATGACCCTTGGTGAGGCCCTGATGGCTTCTGGCCTGGCTGTTCGCAGATGCCTTCTAAATGATCTCTCAGTCTCAGGTCTCTTCTCTCTCCAAGCCACCTTTCACATAGTCACCAAAGTGATTTTCTTAACACTCAATGTCTGAACATGTTAGCCACTCCCACTCCCAATTCAGGATGTGCCACTGATTCCCTCTTCCCTCAAGGATAAAATAGAGACTCCTCTGTGTGGCATTGAAATCCCTTCACAATCTGGCTCCAATCTGCCTTTCAAGGCCTATTTTGCATTCTCTTTGTAATAAGAATATTTTAAGGTCAGCTCATTTTCTTTATCTAAAGGTTTAGAAACTCTTCTCCAGATTTAATTGGCTCAAGGGACTGAGGCTTGGGTCCCTGTTGTGACTTTTTGGTGTTTTGAGTCCAGTTGCCACTCACTGGGAAGGCATACTGAAGCCACAGGGCACCTTGAGGAATTAACCAGTGATGGCAGGTACCAGGCAGGCATAACCACCATTGCCGACTTAGACCTCGATGGAGACAGCCAGGACTTTGAGCTCAAGAGCACCGGAATAGCAGCATATTGCTTCCAGCCCAGCCCCTGCTGCTGTAGTCCAGGGGAGCAATCCTGGTGGAGATACAACCTACCAACTCTCCCTGCTGGTGCTGCAACCCCTATCTCTTCAGCAGCCAGCTGCTGAAGACTTGAGAAGGACACTTCTCATCACTAAAGTGTGGACACTGTCAAATGGTTCAGTATTAGTCACTGCGGGAATTTTGGCAATGTAAACCCCATTAGAGAGGTTACTTTAGCATATACTTTGCTGCAGTGTCCTAAGGGCTCCTGGGCCTTTCCAGCTCTACTGTAGTAGAGACCTCTTTATATGTGTGTGTGTGTGTGTATTTATAATCTCCCCCTTTTAGACTGTGACATCCTTGAGAATAGCTTTTCAGTTTGTATCCCCATGTATCCCCAGTGGAATAAATGCTTTTTCATTCATTCATTCATTTGTTAATTCATCCGGTATTCATTAATAGACTTCCCTGCTATGGTGAGGTAAAGTTTTAACTGTTTTTGTTAACTGTTACATGGGCTACCAGTGTTTCATTTGGTTCCCATCTGAGCCTTGACTTACTAGAGGACTAGGTTAAATCAGGCTTTGGCTGCGACATTCCATGCCCACTACATTCTAATCAAAAAACATACAGACTGTTTGTTGTAAGTGTTCTGTCTCCCATCTTCTTGCCTTTGCTCTGACTGTACCCCATGACAGGAATGCCTTCCCTCTTCATGCCTGCCTCTTAGAAACTGTACCTTCCTACGAAGCTTGGCTCAAGTATCACCTCCTACACAAGCCCTTAAGTCCCGTGGCTTCTAGTGACCCCAAGAGTAAAATTTTTAAAAAAAGATTGCACATAAAAACCTGAGTCTCATCACACGTGGCTCCTTGCTGTTTCTCAGGACACACTTAGTTCAGCATGGACCTTCTACAGCTGTCTCCTGTGTCTTTGGTGCTTTCTGAATATCCTTGCAATCTCTTCATTTTTGTTAAATAATTCATTGACACCCTTGCCCATTTTTTTCTTTTGGCTAATCGTCACCAACAACCATTTTTAAGCACCTGCTATGTGCCAGGCATTGTGCTAAGTGCCAAGTATACAGAGATAGGCAAAAACACAATCCTTGGCCTCAAGAAACTCACATTCAAATGGAAGAAACAGCATGCAAGCAGTTACATATGTACATTATCAGTACATACAGAGTGGACGTAATTTCAGAGGGGAGGATTAAAGATTAGGTGGGACGGGGAAAGGCTTCTTTTAGAAGGTAGGATTTAATGGAAGTTTAGAGTCTGAGGTGATGAAGAAGAACATTCTAGCCATGAAGGACAGACAGCTAAAAGACATGGAATAGCAAGAAGGAAGGCTATAAATGAAGAAGTGGCATTGGATAATGAAGGAGATTCAAGGGAAAGAAGTCTGTAAGGGTAGGAAGAGGCCAGATTGAGAGGGGTGTTTAATGTCAAACCATGGCTCACCCCATCCCACCATCTTCCTCTTCCTCCATACAAACAGAAATAAATCTCCCTTGTTACTAATTAGCATGGTGGTGCACAGCATATCAGTACATTGGCCCTGTCCAAAACTGTCTGTCCTATTCGGAACCTCTAGCCCGTTACCTCTCTGACAAGAGGTGAGGAGCAGGCTTCATCCTCAATCCTCTGGAGTTTTACTTGGTCAGTGAAGTGATCAGAATTCTTCCTCTTTCCTGTTTTCCTTTCTATTGTTTTACTCATGATACATGTTCTCCCAGTTTTACTTATTACTATCTCCTTCCTTTCATTTGATTTTCCCAGGTTTCTCTGAATCCATCCCTTTCATTGCTTCTTATGATGCAATAAACTTCCAGCACATTCATATACTGTTATTTCTTTTTTCGTTCAGTTGTTTCAGTCTTGTCAGATTCTTTGTGACTGCATTTTGGGTTTTCTAGGTATAGATATTGGAGTGGTTTGCCATTTCCTTCTCCAGCTCATTTTACAGATGAGGAACTGAGGCAAACAGGATTAAATGACTCGTCCAGGGTCATATAGCTAATAAGGATCCGAAGCCAGATTTCAACTCAGGAAGAGTCTTCTTGACTCCAGGCCCAGCACTCTATCCATTGCCTGCCCCTATTTCTTTAGACATTCCCTTATTGGTAGAAATGTTCTTATTTTCTCTTCTTTCATTACAATAAAAAGTGCTACTTTGAATATTTTGGTATGTATGTACCTTTTCTATTATCTTTTATTTCTTTTGTGCGCATGTCTAGTAGTGGTATCTCTGGGTCAAAGACTATGAACAATTCAGTGACATTTTGAGTGTAGTTCTAGATTGCTTTCCAGAATGGCTATTTGATCGCTTCTCAGCTCCACCGTATACATGTTTCTGTCATCCCGCAGTTCCTCCAATGATTGACATTTCCCCTTTTTGTCATCATGATTTTCTGGGTTCCATACACTGTCTTCTTCTTCTTTGCATGAAGTGTTATGTACTCAAAGCACTGGAAGGCTCCATCGCCTCTTGCTCTGTTATTCTATTACTACTACTACCACTACTACTACTACTACCACCACCACCACCACTACTACTACTACTACTACTACTACTACTACTACTACTACCACCACCACCACTACTACTATTACTACTACTACGACTACTACTTCTTTTACTTCTACTACCACTACTACTACTATTACTACCTATACTACTATTGCTACTACTACCACCACCACCACTACCACTACTACTACTACTACTACTATTACTACTACTACTACCACCACCACCACCACTACTACTACTACTACTACTAACACTACTACTACTACTAGCATTTACATAGTATGTTAAGTTTTGCACAGCATTTTACAAATATTATCTCATTTGATACAACAACCCTGGGAGGTAGGTGCTCTTATTATCCTCATATTACAGTTGAGGAAACTGAAGCAGACAGATGTTAAATGCTCGAGGTCATGTAGCTAGTAAATGTCTAAGGGAAGATTTGAACTCAGGTCTTCCTGACTCCAAGTATAGCACTCAGTGTGCTGAGTTGTCTCTAGTCTGGGCACTGTTTCTGTCCATTTCTAGAGGTGCTGTGGGCTCATGTCCCCCAGAGAATTCTCTGCGTAAGTACAACTTAATGCTTGTAGCTGGTTCATATGGGCTTGTCCTGCCTTTCCTGCCTAAATGCTTCTTCCAGCCCTTGTGGTTTGCGGATGTCCTTTTGTTTAGTCTGGTACTGAATGAAGTTGCTTAGTGATGTTTCTTTTTGGCTCAATTGACTATTTTTAAATCTGATGTCTCTTGTAAATCATGACTAGCGTATTTGTGGGGGAGCCAAGCTCTTTTACATCCCTTTCCCCACTTATACAGCCGTAGCTCTAGTATAGACCCTCTTCGCCTCATGTCTGGACTATTCCAATAGCCAAGCTAATTAGTTTACTTCCTTCAAATCCCTGGCCACTCCAGTCCATCCTCCATTCAGCTGCCAAAGTGATTTTTTCTCAAAATATGGACCACATAATGCCCTTGCTCAATGAGTTCAAAGGTCTCCTCTTACCTCCAGAATCAAATAGAAATTCCTCTGTTTGGCATTCAGAGATCTCTATAACTTGTCTCCTTCCTACCATATAGTATTCTTACCCTTAATTGCCCTTCATGCTCTCTGTGATCCATTCACCCTGGCCTGTTTGTCATTCCTTGAACACAAAACTCCATCACCTGTGTACTGGCTATCCCACGTACCTGGAACACTGCCTCTTTCACTCTGCCTTTAACAACACATAGCTTCCTTCAAAGCTCAGCTCACATCCTACCTGTAGGAAACCTTTTATGGTCTCCACAGCTGTTAGTGCCTCCCCTTCCTCAATTACCTTTCATACTCTCTGTATGTATCTTTCTACCTAGTTATTTAAATGGTGTATCCCCTATTAGACTGTGAGCTTCCATAGACTTCTGGTTTTGCTTTTCTTTATATTCCCAGGGCTTAGCATGCTGAATGGCACATAGTAAATACATAATAAATCTTTGTGGGTGAAATGACTAATGGTTAGCTTACCTCCTTCTGTGGTTATACATCAGTGCCAAGGAGAAGAAATTCTTCTAGTGAATGGAAGTATTCCTTATGGTTCTCTATCCTGTTTCATTTGTTTTTCCTTCTCCAAACATTTTCCTTTGCATTTTTGTCTGTGGACCTTAGTTTTCTCATTCATAAAATGGTGGGAATAGGGGAGAAGAACTGGATAGTCCCTAAGGCCCATCTAACAACTAATTATTTTATTTATAGACTTTAATAGCCTTAGTTCACTGATGCTACTTTAAATAACTCGAGTAAGAAAGTGGTCCAGAACAGTGTTGTCAAATTCAAATAGAAACAGGGGCCCCTAAATGACACATAAGGATCCCTGTGGTGCCACATGTTGACTTCATTTTAAAACGTGATGTTGTCTGTGTTTGATTGTATTTCTATTTATTTTGTTAAATATTTTCCAGTTACTTTTTAATCTGGTTTGGTTTATAGTCAGGAGTGTTGTAGGCCACATGTGGCCTGTGGGCTGCATGCTTGCTACCACTGCTCTAGAAAACCAATATTCTCATGGTGACTCTAAGTGGAAACAAATCATGGAATACCACAATCTTTGCAACGCTACATTTATGAGTGACCCAGAAGTCAATGGAGGGAGTACGTAGGCTGTCACATACTACCAGTAATGACTTACCCTCAGGAAGTAACCTAAAATATATCATTCGGGAACTATGAGATTAGAAAACAAGGTGGGCTATCCATCTGGAATGAGCAAGAGATGGCCCCAAAGGACAGCCCAAGTGCTGCACTGATATCTACAGGATTGTGGTGTAGCGTAGGCAAGGCCTCTCAGAAACATTTCTGGCTGGGCAAGGAAAAGATTCCCTAGCATAAGATGTTTTGGGTGGTCTGTGATGCAGGCTGTTGGAGGGATTCCCCAAACTGATGCCCTCCCAGATCCCTTTAAGTAGTCACTGACAAGATATTAACCACTTTCACAGCCTAGTGGAGTAGTAGACTTAGTAACAGGAGACCCAAGTTGGAATCCTGACTCTGACACTTCCCAGTCATGTAACCTGTCACTTAAATACTCTGAGCCTCAGTTTACTCACATGTCAAGTGGAGATAATACTGCTGCCAGAGCCTTTCTCAGAGTTAGAACGCTCTTTGTAAACTCTACAGTGAACCTCTTAGCCACTTAATAGGTGCCACCATGGGAATAACATCAGATAATTATCTTCACTTCACATTCACTTCATACCCCATACATCTGACCTTTTCTTGGATAAATGCAGAGAATGGCCTCAGTCAGATTTTAATTTTCTAATTACATCCAACTTCATCAAGAATTTCTGACATAAAACACAGATTCTCCCTCAAATAAAGAATCTTCTTCAAGGCGTATGAATATACGTGGAAAACTGGGCATGCTATAGCTAAAATGGATGCCGAACCTTTGACATCAAAAAAGGTCGAGGCTGTTAGACAAGAATATATGTGCCATGGGAGCCCCTAGTTTTGCTGTGCCTGTACTTGGCCTGTGGCACGTTAACAAAGGCTGTTAATTGAGATAGTGATAGAACATTGCCGAGAATATTCCTATAGGCCATTCCTATCCTTAGGCTGGTTACTTAACTAATTCTTCAGCCTAGGGGACTGAAAGAGTCTTGTCCTGTTTTGGTGACAGAAGACCCAGGATTCTAGACCTGGATACTTGCTTAGTAGCTATGTCTCCTCGGGCAAGTTAATTAATCATTTCTCAATTTAAGGACCCTCATCTATAAAAATTAAGTTAGTCTCCTGATATCTAATATGCCTTCTAGTCCTCATGTTCTATACTCATTTTTACTTTTGGACAGCTCCAAAGCACAGAATGTCTGAGTCAGCTGGGATCTGAGGGGATCATCTAGGCAGTTGTAGCTGGAAAGACACTTTTACCTTGTTCAGCCTCTTAAAGACTTCCTGTGAGGGTCCCAAGATACTCATTTTTCTTCGGACCAGTTCTAACTATTAGAAAGCTTTTCCTTATATACAGACAAAAATGTACATCTGTACAACTTTTGCCTGTTTCTCCTTTTTCTGTCTTATGGCTCCAAGCTGAACAAGTCTAATCACTCTTATCTGAAGGCCTGTCATAAGGAAGAGGGTGTCTAGTTGTTAGAAATTGGAATGTCACAGTATTGACTCCTTTTAAACTTGCACTACAATAAACCTCCAGTATTTTTTGCTTTTGTCTGACCATGCTTCTCCATCTGGTCATAAGCACTTGACTTATATTGCTAAAAGTCTTATGAATCTAACGGAGAGAGTATAAAAGCCTTGCAGGATATGTTGTTTTGGGGTTAATTCCAAACTCCTTTTTTTTTTTAAAAAAAAAATCATTCTAATAGCTGCTTTGTTTTTTTTTTATGGACAAGGTGTAGTCCTGGGCCATTCGAACTGATTTTCCTTGATTTGTAAAGACCATTCCTCTTGAAAAATGTAATATTGCAATGCAGTGTTGACATTCTGATGTCTTACCACTATGGACCTCGATGATTCAATCAGTGCATTGCTCTGTCAGTGATCTGTGAATAGTACCCATCATTCTTTCCCTCCCTGTTTTAGGTACTTCTGGGCACTTTTCTTTTCTTTCATGATGTCCTCTAATATGTTTTTCAGGCTTTTCAGTTAATCATGTTTTTCTGACAGAAGTCTCATTTTCATATGTCTCTGCACATGCTATCCTCAAGGTCAGCCACTCAGCTTTGTATGGAACTCACTTGTTGTCCCAGTATTTCTGTTCCATGGCTATTTTGCCAAATTTTTATCTGCATCTATATTTTTAAGTTTTATATGTTACTTTTTTAGAGCCTCTGTTGTCTTGGAGAGACTCAGTCTCTTTCGTGTACTTTAAACGTCCTGATCTCTTGCCTGTCTTCCTAATTTCTACTCTGATTTAAATCCTAATTTCCATATCTATGTTATTTCTCACTTATCCTATACGTCTTTTGCATTCTTCCAGAGTTTATTTCTGTTTATCCATTATTTCTAGCATACCTGTAGAATCTCTTATCTTGCTTTTGAGTGGTTAGAGATCATTTCCCATTACACGGATACATTTTTTCATTGAGTTATGTGTTATCTCTCTTGGTCTACCTGACCATTTTTCTTTCTTTTCTTACGTGTCTCTCTGCTGATATGTCTGTTTTGGAGCTTAGCTCATGCCCATCCACCCTTTGTCTGCTGACCTTCTTGCCCCCTCTGCCATACTTGCCTCTGATAAGGTAACATTTTATCTGGAATCTGTCCTACTTTCCCCCTCCCCCAAATCATTGCTTCTCAGCTTTTTCCTGTGAAGGACACTTGGGCAATTCCCTCCTTTAGCTGAGGTGTTTCCTTTTTTATGTTTTAACCATACTGTTGTCAGTGGTAATGGTGGTGATGGGGTGTGTGTGTGTGTGTGTGTGTGTGTGTGTGTGTGCATGCACACATGGGCTTATACACAAATGTACATTGGACAGGCTCCCTGTCACATTAAAAACTTATGGTGTAACCTCTACCCTTTTCCCTCTGTATTCATATGTTATGTTGTGTCTTCTTCCCAATACACTTGTTCACTTTATTAGGCCACAGGGATAGGAAAGTGTGATTTTCTCTCTTTCAAAATGAAGGAGTAGATTTGCTAGATCACAACAGGTCATTGCTAAAGTTGGAGTGATACACCGCCCCCCAGGAAAAATTCCAAGGGGGAGCTTGTACTTGGGGTTGAATGGGGTACAAAAGGCATAGGGATGTGAATGAGGGTGGAAGCATGAATTTTTCAGTCATCTCTCTGCTGCAGAAGTTTTATATTATGTGGAAGATTTCATATCACCTTGTATTTTTGTGATTTTAATAACTACGTATCTGGTACGTTACATAACCGTGGATGTGAGGGGTGGGATTTCTGACAGTTATGCAGAAGCCTTATTTATCCACCATCTTCCATCACAATATTCCTTAGATCTCTTCTTTCCATACTCTGTCCATCATTGTGTTTAGAAAAACCTAGCATTCCCTAGAAGACATTGGCTCTCTAACCACTCTTTCCAGTTCTGCTTTTACCTTTTCTAATATCTCTCAAAACACTGGTCTAGTAGTCAGAGTTAGCTAACCTCTTACTCTCCTTCTACCACTTCCCTTTTCTCTCACAGTCAAACAGTAGCACAGCACTTCCTCCTCGTCTGAGGGCCATTCCATTACATGGATCTCTGTTCCCACTTCCAACTGCTTGTTGATTTCATCTCTTGACCTCCAAGGATTCTCTCCTTTTCTTCTCAGAGAGTTCAAGATAGGGATCACAGTCTCACTCCACCTACTCTTTATAGCAACACTCTTTGCTTGATTGATTGGTAATTGGCTGCACGTAAGGAGGTGCCATAGTTATACTTTTTCAAAGTTCCTGATCCCCTCCTGTTTTAACCCTGCTCCTATTCTTTGAAGATTCTTTTGAATAGGTAGATAAAATTAATCTTGCACATTTCGTACGTACCCTATCACTAACAAAGTTTGGCCAGGGCTCCAAAAATAGACAATTGCATTGGAGAAAATGATGGTAATACAAGGGGAATGTGGGAGAATATTCAATCATTCTGAGGTCAGAGTTCTACTTTTCTTTTCTAAATTAATCATAATAAAGCCCAATCAAAGGATAATTTATTACATACAATTCTTCAGAATTATTAGTTTTAGCAAGCTAGTTTTTTTTATTATATGAATAGTAGGCAACATTACTTAAGGTCAACCAGATCAGAAGAATAGATGACAGTGATAATATTCATTAAAGAAAATGAAAGAATTTTCACTTCATACCACAGCCATGATATAGTACAAAGAGCCCAGAGTTTGGGTGCAGGAGATGTGCATTCAGGACCCAACTCAAGCACCTAGTAGCAGAAGTGACTTAATAGACAAGTCTTTCCTCTTTGAGTTCTGAACTTCACTTTTCTCACAAAATTGGGAGAAGAATTCTTCCTTATATCAGAGACCTGCATGATGTCATCCCATGTGGTATTGGTTCATTTGTTCCAGTAAGTCTCCTACTGGAGTAACACCAAATTTTCTGGAAGCCTTCCTAGATATCAGTGTGATGAACACAAGGCCACAATTTGTTTGTTATCTCTTGTGTGCACTAACTACATAAGAAGCCTACCTCCTTTTTTAGTCATGTAAGTACTTGGTGAGCTCCTTTATGGCACTTTTCATATGCAAATCATTTTTGGCAATAAATTGTATTCTGCTGTCACTCTGTGGTTCATTTAATATTCTTCTGAACTTGTGGGTATCATCATTTATAACCACAGCATATAACTGAATGATGACGATGATAGCATTTATATAGTGCTTTAAGATTTGAAAAGTAATATACAAACACTAGCTATTTTTTTCCTCATAGCAGCCCTGGGAGATTGGTGCTTTTATTTTCTCAATTTTACAGATGAGAAAAATGAGGGAGAAGGAGGTTGTCACTTACCCAAGGTCAAACAGCTATTAAGTCTCTGAGGCTGAATTTGAACTTAAGTCATCCTGACTCCATGGTTAGTACTGTCTATTATACCACCTTACAAGCTCATATTGATGTTAAAGTGATTGGCAGTTGTGGGGGGGCAGGGGGGTGAGGAATGTAGAGCCAACAGAAGCATTGCACACTCTTCCATAATTTATTCAGACCATTCTCTTCCTCCTTCGCAATTCTGGGTGCCGCTTTTTGTTGATCTGTATCACTTATCCAGTTTATAGGCACCAAGGCAATTGGTTTCTTGTATAACTACATTGCATAATCTGGGCAATATGTGTTGCTTATCTACTTTGTTTTTCCGTGATAATGGTTAGGATGGTGTATTTATGTAAAAAAAATTAATTGGCATATGCTTATATGCTTTTATAACCATTTAATGCCCTAGTTTACTATTATCCATATCTTGTTCTCATATTTTTCAATGGTGTTCTGATAGAAATGACCCTGAGACTATCCTGCTAGTATTCATTTATATGTAAAGTTTTGAAGACTACTGCCCAGCTGAATACAAAAACTGCTTTTAGTGATTGAGTATAAGTATTGACCTCTTTGGTAGACTCACTAAAAACCTTTTCAGAGCAACTTTAGTAGTAGGTAATATGGAAGCTGATAGTATATACTTCATCCCATTTCCATGTAGTTTCCCTGTCTTCTTCTAGGCCTTTATGTTTTGAAAGCCTTTCCTTCTACATAGTTTGAGATTATGACTTTTTGGAATAGCAATATCTGTTTTGAAAGTTGTTCTTCATTTTTTCCCCTTTGATAATTATGTCCCAGCAATTGTAGGCCACCATTTTTTTTTCAGTTTCTTAAGTTTATTTATTTATTTTTAAATTTATTTTTGACATGTTTGGTTTTCAGCCTTGATTTTCACAGGCGTTTGAATTACAAATTTTCTCCCCATTTCCTCCCCCCACCACTCCAAGATGGCGTACATTCTGGTTGCCCTGTTCCCC
>JAQQSZ010006671.1:0-13525 GCA_028646595.1 Phalanger gymnotis
GTTAAAAAAGGGAGAAAGGAGGAAGAATGATGTAGGGGCTGCTACACAAGAGCCATCATAATCTGAATTGGGTGGAAAATGTTGATACGGTGTACTTCAAAGAAGAGCAGGTAGGGGCAGCTAGGTGGTACAGTGAGTAGAACACTGGCCCTGGAGTCAGGAGGACCTGAGTTCAAATATGGCCTCAGACACTTGACACACTTACTAGCTGTGTGACCTTGGACAAGTTACTTAACCCCAATTGCCCTGCCTTCCCCCCTCCAAAAAAACAAACAAAAAAACCATAAAAAAACAAAAACAAAGAAGAACAGGTTGCTAAGCAATAGTGGTAAAGATAGAGTCTGAAAGTGGCAGTGGGAAGGGAATATTCTGACTCCCTCCTGGACCAGTGTGGGGAGGGGGTAGGGAGAGGGGGAGTGAAAGTACAGCCCATAGGTACAGTGGTAGAGAGGAGGGAGCCCTGTCTCAGTAAGGGCTTTATTCAACTCTTGAAGACTTCTTCCTGTGGAGGGCGTAGTGATGATTCATTGATATGTGGCTGTTGTGGATCTGAGTCCTCAGAATCTGTCCTATAAATATGAGCAAATAGACCAGCTAACCAAGGCAGGGCTAACATATACACACAGCAGCCTCTGGTCCCTGGAAGTGAAGCCTGTACATCCAGGCAGTGTTCCCCCTCCCCTTCTTGCCTCCCACTCAGAGAGCCTTTTTTGCATCTCAGGATGAAGGTAGAGGAAGAGGCAGAGATGGAGTGTTAATGGAAGATTTCCTGGTCAACACTCAGGTTCAGGACCCAGCTTCTTGGAGGAAAGAATGGTAAGTGCTTGACCTCAGAGATGTGGGAGCAGCAGAGGAACCAAGATATGGAAGTTTGGAAGATCACCAAATTAGGAATCGTGAGTTCTAGTTTGGACACGTTAAGTTGGAGATTCCGATAGAATATCCAAGCAAAATTTGCAGAAAGCAGCACGTGATGTAGGACTGAAGCTCTGGGGAGAGATTGGGGCTGGTTGTGTTTATGTGTGAGTAGTTTTCAGAGATGATCCCTGAGCCCCCAAGAGCCGACGAGTTAGCATCCTTCCTAAAATGTGGCACCCAATACTGAATTCAATACACCATACACTACCTAATCATGGCAGAGTTTAGCAGCTCTGTCGTTCTCCTCGTTCAGGACACTCAGCCTTTCTGAATGTATTCTAATATCACATTCGCATGTCTGGCTACATCAGCACACTGTTGACTCATATGGAGTTTCCCATTCACTGAAATCCCTAGCTCTTTTCTAAGACGCACTGGTCTCTTCTCCGTGCCTCACTCATCTTGTCCTTGTGAAGGTCATCGCTAAATTAACCCCAGTGAAGGACTTCATGTTGATCCCATCTTAGCAGATTTAGACTATTACTGTAGTCTGTCAAGAGCTTTTTAGGTGTTATCCAACATGTTGGCCCTATCTCCCAGCCTCGTGGCATCTTCAAATGCGATAAGGTGCCATCAAAATGGGCAGAGACTGTTTTCTTTTTGTCTTTCTCTCCCAGGGCCTGGAACATAGTAGGCATTTAATAAATACCTGTTGATTGACTGACCGACCAATGCTTTCATCCAAGTCACTGATTTTTTTTTAAAAAAAAATTGAACAGCATAAAGCCAAGGAGAGATGGCTAGGGTACCATACTAGGGACCTCCACAATTATATGGAGATACTAATGACTTTGGGCATCTGGGTAGCATAGTGGATAGTGCTGGTCCTGGAGTGAGGAAGACTCCTCTTCCTGAGTTCAAACCTGGCCTCAAACACATATTAGCTATGTGACCCTGGGCAAGTCGTTTAACCCTGTTTGCTGCAATTTCCTCACCTATAACATGAGCTAGAGAAGGAAACAGCAAACCACTCCAGTCTATTTGCCAAGAAAACCCAAAATGGGGTCACCAAGAGTCAAACGTGACTGAACAAAAATTAATGACTCTGATTTTGGTCTGGTCATTGAGCCAATTTCATGCCTTCTTCCTATACCAGTCCTCTAAGTCACATCTCTGTCTTGTCTATGAGGATACCATAGAAGACTTTGTCAAATGTTTTGTTGAAATCTAAACAAGCTGAACTGCACAATTCCCCCAATCGCCTGGCGTGATCTGCTCTTAATTGAGCCTTGCTAGCCCTTGATCATCACCACTCCCTCTTTCAGAGAGTAACAAACCCCCCCTTTAATAATATATTCAAGCTATTTGCCAGGAATCAAAGTCAATCACTGACCAAAGGTTTGCAGACTTAATTCTTTGTTCTTACCTAAGCCTACAGATCTTTCCCATTCTCCAAGCTCTTCCAAATGTCTTTCCAAAGATTTATCGAAGAGCTTTCAAAGTTCCAGGAAGGAAGAAAGGAAGACAGGAGGAATGAAGGCAAGCTCTGTCACTTTCCCTTTCATGAATGTCTTTCATATCTGCAAAATAGGAATAAAACCATAAGATCAGATGACATAATATATGCAAAATGGTTCGCAAACCTTAAAACTCTATATAAATATCTATTCTTATCATTATTATCATAGCTGTCTTAGACAACATTTACGTAGCACTTTCTACCTGCCAGTCCCTGTGCTAAGCGCTTTGATCCTCACAATAACCATGGGAGGTAAAGGCTATTATTATCCTCATTTTACAGAGGAGGATACTGAAGTAAAAAGAGCTTAAGTGACTTTCCAAGGGTCACTTGGCTAGTAGTTGTTTGAGGCCACATTTGAACTTAGGTCTTCCTGGTTGCTTCAGTTTTCCCAGTAGAAAATGAGCTAGAGAAGGAAAATGCAAAGCACTCCACTATCTTTGCCAAGAAAACTCCAAATGGGGTCTTGAAGAGTTGGACATGACTGAAACAGATGAACAACAACTTCTGACTCCGAATTCAGCACTCCACTGAGCCATTTAGCTGCCCCATGGTGCAAAGATTGAGTAGCTCAATCAGATTGACTGATCAAAAAACCATCCCACCTAAAGAAAATGATGAGGCTTTGCACCCTGATAGATTTATCAGAGGAGAACACATTTGTATGATTACTAGAATAACAACCCCTGAACGCCTGTCAACATTCTATAGTAAACCTGTTCAGATTGGGCAAAAGTCTTGGTCCCACCTTGGACATCTTATATCAAACCAAGAGCTAATTCAGAATCTAAGATATCAGACAACGTGGAAGATGCCTTCCAGCTTAGTCCCTAAATGGAGAGAGAACACAGATTCAGCACCAACTGCCTTCCTTCTTCCCCACCCCAGCCAATGGAGGACCTTGCAAGCTTGAAGGAATCTCAGACCTCTCACTTCCCATTGGTATTCTAGCAGCAATTTTGAGATAGCAGTGGCTGCCATTGGGGTCTGCACTGGAAAGTGAGGACAGACTGGATATACTGAGGAATGGCAGATTCATAGTTCCACCAGAAGTCTAGTAAAAAAGTTACACCATACCTGAGGGGAATGTCTTGAAGTCTCCAGCAAAAGGACTTTCCAAAGCTTGGAGTTAGCCCTCTGCCGCATATGCTCTCTAAACTTGAGGCCACTTTCCCCTGAATTCTCTATGTACCAGGGGAAAATGTGTCACAGATTTTGGGAGGAGATGTTTGGTATCAACTATTTCAACTATGCCACTGTAGTAAATACTACTTCTAAAAAGCTAAATAGGTTTGGTTGTCTAATTGATATCAACTAATAATCATGGGACAAAGCCCCGTGGGGGTCTCACAACACTAAGTATAACACCAAAAAACAACCTCCAGGTCCTCAGAGATACCCCAAAGGCCCTGAGGTGAAGCTGTAGCACCCACCCTCTAGGGGAATCCAACCTGCCAGTGGGAGGTGGGAAGAGGAGGGTCAAGAGAGTTGCTACAGAGTGTGAGCTACACAGGTTTGGTTTGGTCTGTACTTGTGATTTCTTTGGTATAAGCAGCTCCCAATCAGGAAACTCCCTCTACCAAAATGAGTCAACAACTGACAAGAGTTGTCTGAGACAGCGAAAGGTTAAGTGACCTGCCCAGTCATAGAAGAAGTGCATGCATGTCACTGGTGGGACTTGAACTGGGAGCTTCCTGACTCCAAGGACAACTTTCTCTCCACTCTGCCATATTACCTCCCACATCTGTCTCTTTAATTTCCACTTTGACCACCCTAGTCCCAGCACTCTCAATGCCTGTTTTAGTGTCTTGAGTGCTAGGAAACACACCTTCTAACCTCCTACTGTGCATATTTTAATCTTGACATTGTTCATAGGGTCATAGAACTAAGGGATCACAGAAATCCTCTGGTCTAAGATCCTTATTTTACAGCTGAAGAAAATGAATCTTGAGAGCCTAAATGGAGTTACATGAGTAATAAATAACAGAAGCAAGATTCAAACCCAGGTCTTCTGACTTCAACTCCAACACTCTTTCCACTTAACCCAATTTTTCCAGTAGATTCACATATCAATTTTTTCTTCCAGATCAGAAGAAAGTTTATGGATTTTCTCATGCATAGCCCACAGCTCCTACCATCCAGCTGGGCACACAGAAAACATTCAGGAGTGATCTGTTGTTTAGGGAGTAAGGGACATACTAAGGAAAGGAAGAAGGCAGGCAAACTGCCAGTCTATAGATGGGAAAGGTGGCCTAGACTATGGAGTCCCAGAGAAGGGCCTGGCTGGAAGTCAAAGAGAATATAATTAACTTAAGAATCACAATGAACTTGTGGCTGCTCTTAAATGGGTTTCAGTATTTTCTCTGTTTACCCTGAGTCTCATTTATCTCTATTTTCCCTTGGGGAGGGGTGGAGACAAGGAGAATAGGGGGAATTTTAAAGGTGCAACATCCATGAAATCTGGATAATCTTAGAACCTGAAGATGACCCAACCAACCAAAAACCTTATTCTGACTGGCGTGGGAAACATCAGGGGCTACTCTGGAAGCAATATCTCACCCTGAGAAGCCAGGCAGTGAGGACAAAGAGGTTGCAAGTTTCCAGTGAAATGAAGATTGTTCTGGGAGCCAGAAGATGGAAGCTTCGGTCCTGCCTTTGACACAAGCCGTGTGGTCTAACCTGTCTTCCAGCTTCCTCCTCTGAAAACAAAGTACTTACCTCACTATCTGGCCAAATTCTGGTGAGGAAAATGCTTTGTAAACCACTGAGTATAATAGAAATATGAGTTATCTAATAGCATTTTCTTATGGCCATTTCACAAATAGTCCATTTCTTCTCTTGGTCTTTGTAGAGGCAGAAAGAGAATTTCAAGGTGGTATATAAGTAAGGCCTCAAAGGATGAAGGATGGGGAGAATTTAAATAAATGAAGTAGAAAAAAAAGGTAAGGTATGAGCTTGATCAAAATTGGAGAAGTCAAAGTCAGCATAACATAAAAAACAGCAGGCAAATCAAATTTGAACATATTTAGTTCATATCATGCAAAAAAGGAGAGACAAAAATCTGTGGTAATCAAGGTTCCAGCCTAGGAATGGCAATGATTGGGTGCACTGAAAAGACCTGTGGACCAAAAGCCACAGACTCTAGATCCAGGCTCGGCTATGAGACCTTCCTACTTATAAAGTCAAACACAAGTAACTTAAATTCTCTGAACTTTGTAGGAATGTGTCCAATGGAGCAACCACTGGGGAGAGGATGCTAATACAAAAGAGTAAAGCAGGAAATTCAAAGGCCCGCTCCATCTGGTTAGACCGGCCATATCTAATTTTTAGATTTATCCATGCTGATCTGATTATACAAGCACCCTACTCATTCACGTCTCCAAGACTTTTGTCCCACTCAAGTCTTTGTTGTAGAATTGGCCTATTATGGGTCCAGGAGGCAGAAATGAGTGAAGCTAATGCGGTCTGCACTGTGGAAGGATCATTGTCTACACAGCTCCCCGGCTGACATGCAGAGCAGACCAAGGACAGGGAAGACAAACATTTATTAAGTACTTAACATATGCCAGGCACTGCACAAAACATTTTACAGATATTATCTCATTTGATCCAAAGAGTGGGAAGGCTGGTGGCATGTGAATGGTTTAGTGGTTACAGAGGCTAACTGGCCAGGCTTTGGGATCTAAGTTTATTTGGAGATACCACCATGGTGGGACAAGACTGTGGCAGTCAAAGAAGGGTTTTCAGGGAAGAAGAAAACAACAGAGTGATTACAAGGTGCCAAAAAAAATGGTCCTGCCTTCAACAGAAAGAGGGAAGTTTGGAAGAAGTAACAATTTAGGGGGGAACTTGTACCAGATAAACTTCCTTCCAGTTACCTGTCCCTAGAGAAATATTGTGGAGGACACTGAGCAATATAGTAATCTCACCCCCTCCTTTCTCATCCAAATGGTGTCTGTCCTTCAGAGCTGAATTCATTTTTCACCATCTCTTCGCAGCCTTCCCTGACCTTCAGTACTGACAGTCCAAAGCACACAATCTCACACGTGATCACATTTTGTCCTGTATTTTCCCAAACATCTAAGGCTTGTCTTCCCAACTGAATGATGAGTTCCTCACGGGTAATGATTTCTTTTGTGTCCCCTACAATATCGAGCAGGTATAGCAGGTGATCAGTCAACTATTTGGTGATTTAATTATTATTCATTGTCAAGAATAATGTTAAAGGACCAAATGAACCCAAGAATGAAGACAGCTAAGCCACTTCTAGAAAGGAATGCCTGCTTCCCACCCAGAAGGAGAAAGAAAAGAATTCTCTAAAAGATGTGCAGAAGAATATAACAGACACAAGTCAGGAAAAGGATTAATTGAAATGGACAAAGGAAATATTAGGCGGATGTTAATGGAAAATTGAATCTACAATAAATGGTTACTCAAATTACTTGGTCTCATTACTTGTTGAAATCATGTTGGGAGAGCTGGGTATATCAGATGAGAAAGATCCTGAATCATTGAAAGGCAAAGAGAAGTATGAATAGGCTCAGGGTAACATAAGGAGCCAGCAGGGTCCAAACAAACAAAATCATCCCTTTTTCTCCACACACAGCCCCATCCCTTCACCCACAAAGTCAGGATCTGTCATTGAGTGAAACAGGCATCATTGCCCCAATAAATGGGATTGAACAGAGAGAAGAATCAAGGTCCAATCTGTTTCACTGGGCCAGGACTTTCTGGACATAGATTCAGTCCTAAGTATATGAATCAAATTCTTAGATGCCATCACCTTTCAACATAGCACATCCACAAGTCCCAGTCTAATTTAATTAATGGAGAGGATTATAGCTATATTTCCCCCAACAAAACTGTAAAAATGGACAAAAATTGAGGACTGCTTCGTTTTTGGCAAAGCTCTGTGTTTGACACGGCTCTCTTCAGCACTGCTATCTATCCTAGGCAGGACCCAGGCTTCCCAAATGATACTGCAAGTTGACCAATTGACCATTCCTGGTGCTACCAAAGCTTCTCTAGAAATTGGAGACTCTTCTTCACTTTCACATGTCAAGGCATGCCCAGGGTAAGTCCTAGCCTGACTACCCCAATGAAGACATCAAGAAGTCAAGTCCACAGCTGGAGACACCTAAAGCCCCATGTCCACCAGGAGAAAGACCTCACATGTTCTTCAGACATTGGAATATCATCCACTCGTGTGTAGAGGAAAGGAAAATGTAAGCAGACTGGGCAGGTTGAAAAGGCCAGGACGACTCTAAGTAACACTTCCCCTAGACTTGTCATCAGTTTCCTGTCCTACAGAACTAACATATTGTCCAACTCCTGGATGACTTTGGATGAGCCAAACACGGATGCTCTGGATGCCCCATGGCCTCCTTCTGGAGATGAACAACTTGGGTCATGTGGAAACTGTTGCTTCTATATTAGCAGGGCATGAAAAAGTAGTGTAATATGTCCCATTGACCCTGTTTGCTAAATACCCTCACTACAGGAAAGGAAAAGAAACCAGTCAGTCAGCTTTTAATATTCTGAAACAAAATGAGGAATCAAGAAATGTGTCAGAAACACCCACCTTCCAGGAATCCATCAGGTATTCAGATAAATCCGCATTTAAACCTCTGCTCCAGTTAAAGAATACAAATTCTCATGGAAAACAATGTTTGAAAAAGAATTTGATTCAGGCAGTTGGTCTGAGTGGGGCATTGTAAGGGCAACTTAACCCCAAACTATGAGAGAAGGACCCAAGAGGCACAAGTAAATTAAGCTATATCTATATCATGCTTAGGTTCAGGCCATAACAAGAAAAGACTGCTCAAGTGAGGGCAGGTACACATCTAGTTAATAATAGCTATTATAATAATAATAATGATAGTTAACCTGTATGTGTCATTCAGTTGTTTCAGTCATGTCCAACTCTTCATGACCCCATTTGGGGTTTTCTTGGCAAAGATGCTGGAGTGCTTTGCCATTTCCTTCTCCAGCTCATTTTACAGATGAGGAAACTGAGGCAAACAGGGTTAAGTGACTTGCCCAGGGTCATACAGTTGGTGAGTGTCTGAGTCAGATTTGAACCCAGGTTTTCCTGACTCCAGGCACAGTGATCTATTCACTGTACCACCTAGCTGCCCAAAGACACATATAGTAAGTACCTACTACATTCCTGGCATCATACTAAGAGTTTTACAAATATCTGGATTTCAACTCTGGTCTTCCTGACTCCAGGCCCGGTGTTCTAGTCAGGTGGAAGACAGCACAGGTCTAGGCTAGCAACAGGCAAAGACTATGTTTAACACAAGAAGGAATAAGCAAATAAAGTACAGCCAGCCATGGAGTCCAGGAGATTTCTGAAGAGGAGAAAGAACAGGCAGAATTAGAGCCAAGTGGGTCAGTTTGATGGCAAGAACAGGGTTGTTGGAAGTGCAGAGACAGAGAAGGGCATGGGTGGTGTCCTCAGGCAGTATCCCCTGGAAATGATCCCAAAAAGGCCACACGAAAGAGTCAGGCAAGTAGGCTTAGAGAAAATATAGCTGGTATCAACACTGATCAGATGGGCTCAGGTGTTGTTTAGTATAGAGAGGGTGTGGTCAAAGTAGAGAGGAAAGGAGAGGCTGAGAAGAGCAGCGACCAAATGTAATTTGTAGACTCCAGAGCTAAAGGGGACCTTAGAGATCTTCTAATCCAAATGCTTTCTTTTTACGGGAATCTGCAGCCCAGAGAGACATAGCGATTTGTACAAACAACAATACTGAGAGTTCAGACCAGGGACCCTGACGACTCATCCTCTTTCTTTGAAATCCACTGCCCTCTCTGCTGCTGTCCATTTCACAAGGTTATTGTAGAGAAATCATTTTGTAACCCTTGAAATGAGAGACAAACGTGGCTTCTCCCTACCATCACTTTCTTGCAATGAAAGCTGGAGTAGGGAGCATGTAGAAGATGCATCAACAATGGAAGTCCAGCCAATAATTAGAGCAGAGAATCATAGACTCTTAGATTAGGAAAAAGTGCAATTATCACTGTGGGAGATGAGGAAGGGCTGGTGTAGTCCATGATTCCATGTTTAAATTGCAGCCTATTATAAAATTAGGAGATAGGAAATTAGTTTAGGATCATTGCCCAAGTATCCAATAGCCTGGTATAACCATGTGGATGCACATTACCCTTACTAACAAGCACCTCCATTCTCTTTCCCTGGCAATTTGGATAACAACAAAAAAATGTATTTTCTAGTCTTCCACAAATCAAAACCATGAAGCATTATTAGTTTGCTAAAGAAATGTTTCCATTGTGAAAACGTCAGCACTAAAAAATGATGGGTCTTTGCAGCAGTGATCATCTTCGAATTACTGAAAATACCGCGCCATTTCCCAGATGTGATCCAACCTGAATCCAATTCATTTCTGAGCTTAGTCTATCACTGTGAATCATGGAACACCACAATGTCAAGGTAACCAAAGTCGAGGGGGACCCAAATGGCAATGGAAAGACGGCAAACATAAGTACGCCACGGCATATTAGCAACAGTGACTTTGTGCATAAGAAGTGGCATTAAAAAAGTCACCCAAAAACCAAGTACCCACATTATTGGAAAAGAAAATGGACTAGTTACATAGCAAAAAGGGGGATAAACAATAGGGGAGGTAATACATTCATAAGATGCTGCTAATAGCCATGAAATATTAAAAAGTCAAGAAGATGCCTCTGTCATATTGGGGGGATTCTCTATGGAGTAATTGTGGGAAAATGTGTACAGAATAAGAAACTGTGGAAAGCACTGAACTCCGTACTACGGGAAGAAGTTATCACACTTTTGCAATCATAGATCCAGAGAAATAGGAAGTAATTTTTGTGAGCTCAACTTTCAACAGTAACAAATGCAATTTGACACATTTCAAGAGATATATTCCAGAACTATTAGCTACTCCATACCTCTGCTAATATCTTAGACCATTAACATTCAGAAGAGCCTTAAAGGTCTTTTAGGTCCGTGGCTTCATTCCTATGTATGAGAAAATTAAGGCTTCCCTTCCATTGTCTTTGGTTCTATTCTCTCTACATTATAAATTGTTTATGAACTTATTTTCCTTTACCAACATGGAAGCTGCTTCAGAATGAATAGTCCATGTGCAGTAAGACTGAAGGATCACAGCAAAGGCCCTAAGTAACGCCCAAAGTACTTCAGTAAGCTACTGACTGAAAAATGAAAACTAGACAAAAGTGAATGTCGCTGACAAATCATTTCTTGGAGAAATTTAACAAATAATAATTGCTAACTTTTATATGGTGCTCATGTTATCTCATTTGAGCATCACTACCAGTCTGTGGGGGAGATGCTATTATTATCTCTATTATACAGATGAGGAAACAGAGGGTCAGAGAGGTTAAATGAGTTGGCCAGTATCTCGCACTTAGGAGGAAGCATCTGCACAAATAAAGCAATTTAAAGCAGTTCGCCATAACAAAGGGAACAAATGGTCCCTGACCAACTTGGTCAGAAAACACTTATTCTCCCTTGCAAGACGAGGAAAAACGATAGACGGCCAAGAACAGCACCAGATTAGAGTATGAGTTCATCTGAAAAACATCATGGAGGACTATAGTGGGAAAGTTCAAGCAACATTTCCACAGAACAGGAAAAAGCTGTAGAAGGGAAGGCAAAAGATGGGTAATCAATCAGTCAATTAGGTGTATTTAGAACTGTTAAAATGACTGGATGTAAAGGATACCCCTTGCTATCCCCTCTGCTAAGAACATTTCCAAGTGGAAAAAAAAGTTCTGCTGGTCAGGATGGAAATTCATCGATCTTATGATTCACAGACTAATGTGGGATCTTGTCTTCTCTGAAGCATGAAGGAATTCCGTGTCCCTGTGCCTGGCTTTCCCTGCAGATCCTGGGAGAGAAAGGCCCTTCTGCACCAGAACATCCCCTAGCCAAATCTGGAATTCTCCCACTTGCTGGATCAAATGCTCTTGTGCAATCCCTGGCTTTCATACAAACAGGAGCCTTCTTGATTGTTCTGGGTGGGGTTCACAGACATTTCTGCTCAGTTACTTGTAATCTTAAATTCTCCTTCTCTATATCAGATATAAAGGAATAGGAAAAAATATTCTGTTTTATCACCAGGAAAATCAGAATCTTTCAAGCTTCCTGGCTTCGATCTGGGGAACACTAGAAACAAATATTTCAGATGGGCCTTGGGAAGAGCACAGGAGCATCAAAGTTTATAAAAGAAAATGCCTGTGCTTATAATCTGTGACTCTTTAAAAGTGTTAAGGGCATTTAGCACCTGCTCAAGTCAAGAAGATCTGGGTTCAAATACAGCCTTGACATTTGCAAGCTTGTGTGACCCTAAAAGAATTGCTTAACAGCTGCCTCGGTTTCTTTATCTGTAAAATGGAAATTACAGCACCTACCTCCCAGAGTTATTGTGAAGATAAAGTGAGATGATAATAATAATGGTCGTTTTTACCTTACCGGACAGCAAGGTGGTGCAGCGGATAGAGCACTAAGCCTGGAGCCGGGAAGACTCCTCTTCGTGAGTTCAAATCCAGCCTCAAACACTACTAGCTGTGTGACCCTGGGCAAGTCACTTAAGCCTGTTTGCCTCAGTTTCTTCATCTATAAAATGAACTGGAGAAGAAAATGGCAAACCATTCCAATATCTTTGTTAAGAAAACCTCGAACGGGGTCAGAGTCAGACACAACTGAATAGCAACAACATTTTTACCTTGACTACGTCCCTAGTGTACTTCCCTTTCTCTTCATTCACAGCCACCACTTTTATATTGGTTCTCCTTTCTCTTGGCGTATTTTAATAGCCTTCTAATTGGGCTCTCTGCCTCAAATCTCTCCCCTACTCCAGTTCATCCTCCACTCATACGCCAAAGTGATTTTCCAAAAGCTCAGGTGTGACCAAGTAACTTCCTCTGCCCAAACTTAATCAACTCCAGTGGTTCCTTACTATCTCCAAAATCATATATACAAAATCGTTTTTTGGGAAAATATTGATTAAATAGTGTAAGAGGATCCCACTGAAGAATGTCCCCATGGTGGAGAGAAAGCTATTCCATAATGGGAGATTGGGACCTTAAAATGGGAATAATCTGTAGGAATTTGTCATTTAGAGAGACCACTATGTTTGAGAGTGTGCTATGTCCCCATGGACAGCATCTTGCCTCCAAAGAGGAAGGAATCGGAGGAATCAGAGCTGGGAGCAACTGAAATCCAGGAGGGAGGGTAAGCATGAACTCAGAGAGAGCTTTCATGGCAAAAAGAAAGAAAAAGATGATGGGGGAAGGGGGTGGCGAGTAGTAAGAAGCCACACAATAAAGGACAAAGGAGAATTCCTACCACGGAACAACACTTCTATTTCCTATGGGAATTAATACTTTTAAGAGCGAGGCAGGGCAAGAAAAAGGGGGTAGGGGCAAGTTCTACAAAGCAATCGTGTAAAAACCTTTTTAAAGAGAGAATTCAATAGATACCTTAGAATTTTTACAGAGAATAAAGAAGGAATAAATAGTATAAGGACCATAACTCAAAGAATGAAAGTATATGTGGGTAAGAAGGGAAGAAAATTAATCAAGGGAATGAGGGAAATAAATGCTTTTTTTTTTTAGAAAAAGGCAAAGAAAATGGAAAAACCAACAAACAAACAAAATGAAGGGGAATGAGAAGTAAGATGATTTTATTTAACAATTTAATTGAAAAGGGAAAAGAAGGAAAACAAAAGAAAGAAAAGAGATTATTGAGACAAGGCAAAACTTCAAAACTTGTGAAAGGGCACCCAGTGGAAGCGGCGTTGAGGATAACCAGAAAAGAAATGGTGGAAACAGGGGGCGGAGCCAAGATGGCGACTGGAAAGCAGTAACTGGCGTGAGCTCCCCTCCAAGTCCCTCCAAAAACCTATGAAAAAATGGCTCTGAACCAATTCTAGAACTACAGAACCCACAAAGGGGCAGAGGGAAGCAGGAATCCAGCCCAGGTCTGCCTCGATGGTCTCAGGGTAAGGTCTGTCCCGAACAGAACTCCCAGCCCCCAGCCGAGGGGAGCGGAGCTGAGCCAAGCAGAGCCCAGCGTGCGGCGCAGCAGACCGCGGACCGACGAGACCTGGAGTGGAGCCCAGGGTGCCTGAGCTC
>JAQQSZ010006672.1:0-13524 GCA_028646595.1 Phalanger gymnotis
TAAGTTTTCCTCCTGGGATCGCTTTCAGGTGGTGATGAGTGGATTTTTTTCTATTTCCACTTTACCTCCTTGTCCTATAACTTCAGGGTAATTTTCCCTGATAATTTCTTGTAATATTGTATCAGGATTCATTTTTGTTGTAATCTTCAGGTAATCCAACTATTCTAATATTATTTCTCCTTGATCTGCTCAATTGTTTTTCTGATGGGCCATTTTACTTTTTCTTCTGTTTTTCCATAACTTCATTTTCTTTTCTGATTTCTTGGTGTCTTAGGACCTCATTAGCTTCCCCTTCCTCGATTCTAGCTTTTAAGGAATTAGATTCTTCTGTAAGTTGTTTATTCTCTATTTCCATTTGGTTGATTTTCATAATGTTCTTGATTTTCTTGGATTGCTCTTATTTTTTTCCTAATCTTTCCTCAATCTCTCTTATTTGATTTTTAAAACCCTTTTTAAGTTATTCCAAGAACTCTTTTTGTGCTTGGGACCATTTGACATTTCTCATTGAAAAAGGAGTGGCTTTTTAATCTCCATTATCTTCCTTTGAATATGTACCCAGATCTTCTCTACCCTTATAGTAACTATCTATGGTTGGGTTCTTTCTCCTTTGCTTACTGATTTTTATTTATCTTTTTTTAGCAGCTATTAGTGTAATCCAGGTATAGTCCCGAGGTATGGGGAGTCATTCCTTAAACCTCAGGTCCTTCTTACTGTTATTTTCTGAGGTTTGTCTTGGGGTCCAATCTTGGCCTCTCCTCTCCACTCCTAAGCCACAGCTAGGGCCCCCAGCCACACTGTCACTCAAATGATCTTGCTCCCTCTGGTCCTGCCAGTGGCTTCAAACTGCAGCTGTCCTCTCTGCCCCTGAAGTGAAACCAGGGGCACTGCCCTCCTGCAAGTGCCCACAGCCAGCAGGGTCCCTGCCTGGGATGTGTGCTAGCTCCTTCTTCCCACAGCAACAGGCCAGAATGCATTAGTCAGCACAGCTGTGCTTGGTGTCCCTCAGCAGTGGAAGGTCCTTCAATTTTCATCTCAGCTGTCAGACCCCCACACTTTCTTCAAGATGAAAGTTTCTAAGGCTGAGGCTGCCTTTCAACCTAGCTGCCCCAACTGCCCCCAAAGTCCCCAGGGGTTGTTGTTTGTTGATTCTGCAGAGTTGGCCTGGAGGTGTTTGAACCTCACTCAGGCTGAAGCTTCACCCCTGGAGGTCTGGTCTTTCCTCGAGTCTTCTCAAATTCACTTTAGCCCATGTTTATTTCTGCCGCTCTAGGCGATGTTCTCTCTCTTTGTGTGTGTGGAGGAAATTTGGAGAGTAGAAAGTTTTCTGACCTACTCCGCCATCTTTCCAGAATCCTCTCACAAAAGTCTTTTCAACTTATCCTCATATGACATGGAGTAAAGGCCTTTTACCCTCCAAATTTTATCTTATGTCATACTTTGATCTTTCTTCTCCTCTCCTCTCCTTTGCATTCTTCTCTCCTTTCCTTCTTCTTCTCTCCTTTCCATTCCTGCTTCCTTCTTTCTGTCTCTCTTCATTCTCAGCTACCCTAGCCCTAGCCTTTCTCTCCCTACAATACACTCTCCCAAACTTCAAGGAAAGGAAAAGAAAAAAATCCCTTGTAACCAATATGCAGAGTAAAGTAAAGACAGGTAAGTAGGTAGGTAGTTAGATAGATAGACAAACAGACAGACAGACAGACAGACAGACAGACAGATAGATAGATAGATAGACAGACAGACAAAATAACCCCCCCCTAGCTATGACTGAAAGTATGTGTCTTCTTATTCTGCACTCAGAGTCAGGAGGTAGACAGCTGGCTTCATTGTTACTCCTCTGAAATTGTCATCGATTGTTACATTAACCAGAATTCTTAAGTCTTTCAAAATCACTGATTTTGCCAATGGTGTTATGGTATATATCTCCTGGTTCTGATCCCTTCATTCTACAGCTGCTCATATACGTCTTCTCTGGTCTCTCTGAAACTGGCGCTTTGGTCATTTCTTAGAGCTATTATCTTCTTATCCCTCTAAGTGCTGCCTATCTTAGTGCAGCCCAAGATCACTTATGGCTTTTGCCTACCAAATCACCGATGATTAATATGGAGTTTGAAATCCACCAAAACCCCTAGGTATTTTTTAAACAAATTGGAACTAACCAGGGTCCCAATTCTTGTATTTATGAAGTCAATTTTTTTGCCCTTGATTGATAATTTATATTTGTCCATTAACTGCATGTCTCCCATGCCCCCAAGAATCTTGGAGTTCATTCATGGAAGCACCCTGGGCTCTGATAGGTCAGTTTGGGACTTATTCTAAGCCATTCTAGGCCTCTACAGCCCTTCTTCCATACCACAGTAGTACATGTACATACCACCCAGGGTGTATGGCTGTTCAAGGAAGACTAGTACCTCTGGGGTGAGGGCTGCTGAATCCTTCTTGGGGCTGATCATCCACCTTTGGTATCCACCTGCCACCCAAGTCTCATCTATGATTCTAAGAAGCTATAGCACGTGCAGCAGCCACGCTCAAGTAAACCATTTCAGTAGATGGGCTAAATAATGTTGAGGGTAAACCATTAGCCTAACCCATCAAGAGTTAGGGGGTGTCTACCCCAAGCATGTAAAGACTTCCCCTGGTAGAATGAAGGTAGAATGTAGGCTGCTGAAACAGGCACTGTGGAATGCTTAGAGTTTGGTTAGACATCAGAGATGCCAAGGTCATCCACTGCATCTTGAGCCATCACCAGTTGTCTTGACTCTGTCCTGCCACTGGACTGTGATGACTGGAAGAGGGAGTAAGACTGATGACTTCATGCAACTCTGTCTCATTTAAATCCAATTTATACACAAGTCAAAAGACATCACCCATGCCATTGTACCATTTTTACCTACCTCAAAGTCACGTGGAGACAGGCAAGTAACAAAGCAGCAGGTGCAGATACACTGGGAGCTGTGGTCACAACCATTCACACAGGTGGCCCAGATCATAGGCTCATCTTCTCACTGCACTGAAGCAGCAATGGGATTCAGCAGCCCCCTGGTCGTCTAAGTGGCCTTTTTTAAGGACCTCACTGTTCACCTCCTGACATGAGGAAGGGGCTAGAAAAGATGCCCTAAAATTGTCTGCTTCACCTAACCTACCCTGGCCTGCTTACTTCAGCAGATGGAGATACTACCTGACAGTCAAAGCTTGCACACACACACACACACACACACACACACACATACACACACAAATATACAAAAACCTTTGCAAAGATGATTCTACTCACCATCAGTACATGGAATGTGCCCATTGCTTGTGGTCAATAAGAAACCTAATAGACCTGAAAGAAGAACAGCTCTGGCTGCAAGAGAAGTCAGCCAATATTTCACCCAAACAGCAGCCCTGAGAGAAACAAGACTGGAAAATGGAGGCCAGCTGACCAAAGTCAGGGTTTGATACAGGTTTTGTTTTCTGCTTGCTTGTTTGTTTCTGGAGTGACCACAGTGATAGGGAGTGACGGGAAATTTGTAGAATTCACAAGCAAAACTAATCTAGTCAACAAGCTTGGCTGCATCCCAAAAGGGGTGAATGACAGGCTCCCGACACTATGATTGCAGCTCTCAGGAAAGCGCCAAGCATCATCATCAGTGTGTATGCCTCCACCATGATGAGTCCTGATGAAGTCAAAGCCAATTTTGATGAAGACCTGGAGACCCTCATCATCAATGTGCCAAAAAGGACAAGTTTGTAATTCTGGCTGACTTTAACACGAGATCAGGCACGGACTATCAGACGCCTCAGGGAGTCCTTGGGAGGAATGGAGTCCGAAGCAGCAACAGCAACGATCATGTACTCCTGAAGATTTGTGCGTCTCATGACCTTCTCATTAACACTGTCTTCCATTTACTTAAACGGAATAAAACTTTATGGATGCACCCTCACAGCAAACATTGGCATTTAATAGACTCTACCATTGTAAGGGGAAGAGATAGGATGTGAGAGCGACAAAAGGTGATGTGTGGCACAGAGTGCTGGACCGATCACAGATTTATCTTCTCCAAGCTAAACATTTGCATTCAACAAAAGCACAGGCCCCGAGGTAAGAGGACTGTCGGAAGACTTAATATCAACAGATTAGAATGCTTCGCCATCATTGAACAGTTTGTCCCCAGCTTGGAGGGAAAACTGAGCTAACGTGTTTGGCAACAGTGGAGCTCAAAAGGCGTGGGGAGCTTTTGGAAGTTTAGTGTACAGCACCACATTGCCCCCTCTGAGCCAGAACACTCACAACTATTGGGACTGGTTTGATGAAAATGAAGGGGAAATTCAGAAGCTGCTAAATGTAATGTGAGAACTCCAAAGGGTTTACCAGCAGACTAGTTCATTCGTCTCTAAGAAGGCAGCATTTAATTCCATCCCAAGTAAAGGGCTAACAAAGGTTAGAAAGGTTCAAGATTTTTGGCTCCATATGAAGGCAGGTGAAATCCAGTTTTATGCTGACAGTAACAATCCAAAGTGCATTTATGGTGACCTGCGGGCTATTTACAGGCCAAAGACCTATGGGTCATCTCAGTTACTCAGTGTTGATGAAGCCACATGAGTAGTGAAAAGGACATAATCCTGGAGAGATGGGCTGACCACATCCATAGAGTTCTCAACAGACTATCATCAATCAAAGCTGAAGCCAGTGACCATATCCATCTCAGGCAGAAGTCAGTCCCTCGCTAGTCAAACTCCCAACTGAAGGAGAGATTTTAAACGCCAAAAGTGTGTTTACCTAAAAGACTATTTTATGTAGAACTCGTACAAGGTGGGCACTGACATGACGGTCAGAAAAAGTAATACAAGTACACTCTCAAGGTCTCTCCGAAGAACTTTGGAATCCACTGTGAGATGTGAGAGATACTGGCACAGGACTGCCTGGCATGCCACGCCCACATCAAAGAAGGTGCTGTGTTCTGAGCGAAGCAGAATTGCAGTAGCTCAAAAGAAACATTAGATGCACACATTTAGCAATATCTCCCCTCTAAGTGTTCACATAGACTATTTGTGCCTGTCCTGTGGTAGAGCCTTTTGAGCATGTATTGGTCTGATCAGCCACAGTCAGACACACTGTGCCTTGATTCAGCACAGCAATGTCATGTTGTTCCTCTATGAGCGCGAAGGACAACAACCAACCCACACACCACCCTCCCTTTGCTCCATCTTTTCAGCTCCCCTTTATGTGTATTATTCCCCCATTTGAATGTAACATCTATAAGGGGGCAGAATGATCTTGCTAGCTTTTATTTGTGTCCCCAGCACTTAGTACAAAGACAGAGACATAGTAAGTGCATTAAAAAACCTTTATCTGTAATCCTATCCCCTACTAAATTTTGCCTAATAAGATCCAACCCACTATTCTAGCCTGGCAGGACATTTTACATCCTGATTGTCACACCCAGTATGTTAGCTATCCTTCCCAGTGTTGATTCTAGGAATCAAAGAGCAAGCTCTCTGCACCAATTAGTCAAACAATCAACAAATATTTATTAAGAACCTAGCATGTGTTGAGTACTGGGCTAGGCACAGGAGTTGCAGAGACAAAAATGAAACAATCAGGCAATAAGTATTTATTAAGCCTCCATTATGAACCAGGCACTCTGCCAGGCCCCAGGGATACAAAAGCACTGATCTATTCATAAGAAGCTTGTGTTCTAACATGGAAGACACATGTACAGCCTAAAAATAAAGTGGATAAAAGCAAAATAGTTCTGTACAAGGCAGTTTGGGCAGCAAGGCATCAGCAGTTTGGGACGATCAGGAAAGGTCTCATGAAGAAAGTATCACTTGGGAAGAAGAAATGGATTCTGTGAAGTGGCAGGGAAGAGAGCATTTATATCAGGAATGGAGATTAGACAGAATAAAGCAGGAAAATGGTAAGAGCTGATATTCTATGGGGGAAGAGAATGTTCATGTATATATTTACAGAGAGAGAGAGAGAGACACGAAGGAGGGAGGGAGGGAGAGGAGAGGAGAGAGAGAAGAGAGAGGACAGAGACAGAAACAGAGATAGAGAGAGACAGAGACAGAGACAGAGACAGAGAGAGAATGAATACAAAATAACAACAAGGCAATTTGCAGGTCCTATTGTTTCCTTTCTCAAGCTAGGACCATATTTGCCTTCTGCAGTCTTGCAGAGCCTGTCTAGTTCCCCATGATCTTGGAAAGTTCAATGACAGTGGCTCAGCATTCCCATCTGGCTAATCTTTCTGTAGCACAGGATGTAATTGATCTGGGCCAGGTGACGCACGTTGAAACAAGAGCAGTGAGGTGCTCTTTTACTATCTCTGTTTTGACAGTGCAAAGCCACTTCCCATCTACCATTTTGGTTCTGTCCTTTCTAGTACCAAGGACATTCTCTTTGGCAGAAAATGGCAAGAAATAAGAAGCACACCTTCTATGTTGTCAGTTAGCATCTCATCCACTCTGAGCACAGAGCGCTTAGAGCCAATACCTGAGCTTTTTTTTTCAATAACTTTGTTTTGATTTTCCTCACCAGACTCAGCTTATTCTGTGCTTTAGCAATCCCAATAATCTTCTTTCTGTAGCATTGCATGAATCTTCTGTTACCTGCCCTTGCTTCCATCTCTAGTAAATGTCTTTTTAAAATCTATTTTGGCAATGACAAAAAAAAAGAATTGTTTAAAATACAGCAAAATATTTCTAGCAGTACTTTTGTAGTCCCAAAGAATGAGAAACGAAATAGTTGCTCACTGATTGGGAAATGGCTAAGCAAGTTTTGGCATGGGAAAGCAATGGAATATTACTATTTTACGAGGAAAATGAATCTGATGAATACAGTGAAACACTGGAAGACATATATGAACTGATGCAAAGTAGAGTCAACAGAAGCAGAAAAACAATATGTAAAATAACAATGGAAATGAGAAGAACAGCAACAAAGTAAACATGGCAAAACTATAATAACCAAGCTTGGCCCCAAAAAAGAAATATGAGAATACAAACTCTCTCACTTTTTTATAGAAATGAGGTGTTATGGTTATGGAACTCTGTGTATAATATCAGACTTTTTTGATAAGCTGGTTAATTTTCCCAAACTTTTTTCCTCTCTCTTTTTTAAATTTTTTTTATTACAATGAATGAGAGGGAGAGGGAAGAAACTTAAGGGGAAAAATGTAAATGATATAAAAATAAGAGAAATCTATAAAAATTCTTAAAAATATAATTTGGTTTATAAGTTCCTTATTTATCTATATTCATTTCTTTGGACAAATCCACTTTTCTCTCGTCACCATAATTGTTTCTCTTGGTGACTCCAGAATTTCATTGTTCCCCTGTACGATTTTAGACCGGGCATTGATGTTTGTCCTTTTTAGAAGCCTTTAAAAGTTGTTCTCAAGTCCCCGAGGGTTCAATTAGCTATCCCTCACAACTTGTCATCCAAGGGTGTGATTTGGTGTCCCTTCTATGATCACATCCATTTTATTAATGAAAACAAATTGGAAGAAGAAAGAAGGACTGTCAAGTTCTCCTCCATAACTCCTCTATAAAAATCTAGAAAATTTACCAGACCGAGTTCTGAATAGAATATCAAAGAAAAAGACATAGTAATTATTTTCAGCACAGGTCAGCATAGAAGACAAATAAAGAAGTCTGGAGACACCAGAGATGGAATGTGGCCAGAATCAGTCATACAGTGCAAGGTGCCAATTGGCAGCTCTCTCACAGCTCTGGGACACAGATTCAGGGCACACTGATCACAATCAACCAGTCTAGTGACCTTGCCAAGAAGGGAAATGAGTTTGTTCTGGCCTGGCTTGTTCTCCATAGTCCCAAACTCTCTAGCATTTTCAAAATGCTCACAAACTATCTTTTTAGAATTTTGCCACGAATGAAAGTCATGATAACTGACATAGTTTGCAGACCACATCTTCCTATCCATTAAAAAAAATCAACACACTCAGACTGTCTCTGGTCCTGCAGGAAAGACTCTCTTCCTCACAATTTTCTAAAAATCACCACCAGCAGTTCATCAATCAAATCACAGACTACACACAACTTCAGTATTGGAAGAGACCTCAAAGACCAACTAGCCCCACCAATCTATGAAAAAAAATCCCCTCTCCAGTCCAACTAGCAAGCAGTCACTCAGCCTTTGTGAAATGAGGGGAATCCTCTGCTTCCTGAGGTAGGTTATTCTGCTTTTGGAAAGCTCTAATTATTGAGAAATTCTATTCCCCCTCCCCTTTACATTAAGCCTAAATTCACATTTTTAAAACTCCTACCTGTTGCTTTGAATTCTACCCACTGGGATGAGCAACCAAAATTAAATCCCAGTTCCCTATGACAATCCATGGAATTGCTGGAGACAACTAGTATGTTCCCTCTAAGTCTTTGGATTATGATCTCCACATCTTTCAATGGATAAGGAATGCACTTGAGGCCCTTCACCATTCCAGCTGCCCTTATTTAGGTGTTCTTTGGCTTATCAATCAATGGCTTTTCTAAAACTTGGAGTACAGAACTGCATATAACACTTTAATAGTGGTCTGACCAGGCCAGAAGATAATCCTGGTCAAATGTAGGTTCTCTCATCCAGGCACAACCTGCCTAGAATTCACCATTAACAACTCTATGCTCTCTTACCATCTTCTCATTTTAGGTTACAATTCTCCATTAACTGTTTTTCTTTGAACTTTTCTGTTACTGTCCTTGGTAAAGAAAACAAAAATAAGATAGGAATTGAGTAGTTTTGCCTTCTTTCTATCATTATCATGTCTATTTCAAGGAACAGTCCCCCCCGCTTGCCCTCAATACTTTTGTCTTCAGCATTCATTGCATACCTCATCATATTTTGAGTCATAGTATTGATAACAATATTCCTATAGATATATACTACTCCTTCACATTCATTCTTGGCTATCTGCCCCTGTTTCTATCTTATGTACATCTTTATAAATTTAGAAATGGTGAAAACTCACTATGCAGGCACATTAGTCTTCCCAGCCCTCCACTTTCTCTCATTCATCAGAATTATTTGTGCTTTCAGAATTAGTAGGATCATAGACTTAGGTCTAGAAAGGAATTTGAGGTTCCACCAGTCCAACCTTTTCATTTTCCATATGGAGCAACCAAGGATAGGAGTGTTTATATGGTTTGCCCTGAGTCTCATGATCTGTACTGATTGCAAGTCCAGAATCCTCTCCACTATACCACCTAGATGCTATCCTTGCAAAGATCTCATCTCTTTTCAGTCAGCTGCCTCTGTCAGAATCCTAGGCCATCAAATGTAATTTCTCCTTTCTCTGAATCTTTTCTTCCAAGGCCCTGTGTCCATGCCAGACTATTCTTAATATGGCACCCAAGGTTCTAATAATTCACAGAGACAATATGGTAAAATGAATAGAGGACTGGTCCTCCAGTCAGGAGAGACCTAGCTTGGAATCCTGCTTCAGACACCAAAGTCCATAGCTTCATGGAAGGGAGCTTAGAGGTCATTTAGTCCAAACCTTTCCTAATGAGGGGTGAAGGGGCTCACTTCAGCTTCACATATACAGTAAAGGAGAAAAGCTAAAATTGGAAAGCAGATGCTCTGACTGCAAATCTGGCATTCTTTCCACAGAAGTATCCAGCCTATAAAAACCTTCACACGTTGAAGCCATTAACTTTCCACATCACTTAATAAACTTCTTAATAGTCCTGCTCTTTTGAAACTGAAGCCATTTTCTTATATCAAGATCGTAAAGGAAAAATGCATCCTTCCATTTATTGTCTATGATTATCGGGTCTCAGGTAATTTTGTCATCATGCTTCTAGGAAAGATGAAAATACACTACAACATTCACCATTTATTAGGCACCAACTGTGAGCAGAACTTGCTAGCCATGCAGCCATGAGCAAGCTACTTATCCTGGCCACATCTCAGCTTCCTCCTCCATAAAGTGAAGCTAATAACTCCTGTAATATGAACCTCCCAGAGTTGGAAAGATGAATGGCGATTTCAGGGCAGTAGATCAGGAGTTGAAAAGGACTTGGGAGTCCATTTAGTCCAACCTTCTTATTTTGCATATGAGGAAACCGAGGCTCCAGGAGGGCCAGACACAGATCATAAACAGCAACAGCAAGATTTGAACCCAGGTGACCTAACTTCAGAGACAACTCTCTTTCCACTTTCTGAGATCTGTAAAGTACTTGGAAAAATAGAAAGGTCTTTGCGAATGCTCGCTCTCTGCAGGATTTGAACCAGCTTCTGAAGATTCTAGATTGCCAAGTAAAGCTCTCTAAATGGAGATCGGAAAGCTTTGGAAATCACGGTTCGAGACGAGATGAGATCACTGCAGAGGAGAGCCCATGGATGCAAAGCATTATAAATGTTGTCCTATTCTGTTAATGCCTCCGTTGGGTTTACTGAACTGCTTCCTCCCCTTTGTTCTTCATTAAATGGGATGGCTTACTGGGGAGGGGAGGGGCAACATATTCTGAAATGAACATTATGGGAAAGGATATTACTAAAAATGTAAACTCTAGGAATAAGATATGATGCGGGGAGAGCATTGAAAGGAAAGGCAAAGACAGACCAAGGCAAAGAGAGGTAGTGGTCGTGGTAGTTTTCTGATCCCCAAGGGTTCCAGTCTCTAGGCTGAAATGTTTGGATAACTCACTTGGTTTCTTAGGCATTTCATTGAGCTGACCAATTTCTGCACCCAATAGTTCCCTCAGGCATTTAAGGCGAATGAAGCTGATGGACATAAAGCCTTTGGAAACGTCTCTGAGTTTGAGCAGAAGCATCTTTTTTTGGAAATGTTGCAGAAACCCCACAAGCCTGGTGAGATCCAAACAACCAGTCCCTTGAAGGGTTAACAAGCTAGAGCCGGATAAAAGAAAGATGACTGGGGCTTTACCTCACTTGAATATGTATACCTGAAGACCAAATGCTTTGCTTCTCTCTCCGTCATCTGAAATCTGTTTTGGGCCAAGTTTGGGGAAGCCATACTCCCCAGGCATCCTGGGAAACATTGTTCTCTTAAATCTGAAAAGACGGTGTTTCCCCCTGGTCATGGATGGGGTTTAGCAGCTGAGTAGGGCAAGAACAGAATCCAGTTTATCTTCCTAAGTGTAGTGCTGACAGACTTCCCCAGTGGATTAAAACCCACATTCAAAATCCTCTTATCTTGACTCTTTTATCCCCAGGACTCCCTACTCCGAAGATGCCTCTCCAAATTCACATCACTAAGCCTGGGGACTGCTTAGACCTGCCCTTACAAAAACAATAAAGGAAAAAAGCTGCCATTTGGGATCAGTGGTCTCCTTTTGATCTCTAATGTCTAATTTCCATCTCCATATTAAAATACAAAATACTAAAGTTCTCAATAGTCACATGTAGTCTTAAACTCAAGTCCGTCAACTTGTTAACATTTTGATAACTATTTAAATATAATTGGTTTCCTTTGCAATTCTATGTATTTTTAAGCATGTATAAATGTTATTCTGAGAGGAAGGTCATACCTAGGTTTTACCAGACACTGCCAAAAGAGCTCAGGAAACAAAAAAGGTGAAGAATTCTTGCTCAAGATCCACTTTCACTTTTTGTAAAGAAAGGAAATCAAAGGAACTGAGTTCATATCCCAGCACTATAACTTACTACTGCGTGACCTTGGGGAAGACACTTAAACTCTCTAGCTCAGTTTCCTTGTCTGTAACTTGATAGGGTTGGTGTAGATTATGTCTAAGATCCATTCCAGCTCTAGAGCTATAATTCTATGATCCTGTGATTTATTTTTATTGTGTTTGCAAACCAACAGGAAAGATAAAACAAATCAGACTAGCATCTCGTCATGATACATGTGTATGTATGTATGCACATGTGCATATATGTATGAAAAAATTAAATGTTTCGGTTGTGCGTTATGCACTGGGAATACAAACAAGAGCAAAATAGTCCCTCCTCTCAAGGAACTCCCATCTTACTATGAGAATACAGCACATGTATGAAGTTTCAGCTGCAGTACAGATTACAGATGGAAAGGCCCAATCAATGGTCCTTAGAGATGAGCAGCAGAGGAGATGGTAATACATCTTCTTTAATGTCATTTCCATATGTAAAACCATATTCCTTTCTGATGTCGACCATTTTGTGGTGCCAAGGACTTCATTGGTTAGAACCTTTTTTTGTCTTCCACAGAGAATGCTGAGGCTGTAACACCTATAGATGTGATTGTCAGGCCACAGCAAAATTACAACCTGGACAATGGCTAAAGCATTGGACTGGAAGCTGGGTGAAGCATTGGATTGAGTTTAGGGTTGTTATTACTCTTATGGTTCTTGGATGTGGTGTCCTGGGCTATCTCTCCTGGGATATGAAGAGAGGCAATTGTTGGGATGATGGAGGCAGTCTGGCCCACCTGATCCAGGCTTCCTGTCTTTCTCCCTGTCTCAGGATATATTGCTGCTTCAGGTAGGAGGCGGCTATAGTGCTGATCTTGGGATCCAAGAGGTCTTGGATCCTTACACTTCCCCTACAGTGGAAGTCTGGGCAAATCACTTACCCTTTCAGCTTCAGACAATATACTAATCTGTGTAATAAGGATATTAATAGCTAGAGCACCTTGTCTTACAAAGCTGTTGTGGGGATCAAACGAAATCATGTTTTTAAGGGCCACATAGATAAAGGTTATTATAATTTACCAGGCTTTATAAGGAGACTGCAGCATTTTTTATCAGTGGATTTTACAAATAACTTGAACACCAAAACATTTTAAAAGTGTTTTTGTCATCTTAATGCACGTATCTATCAAACATATTACATACTTCCCTTCTTAAACCAAAAACTTAATCCAATACAAGAAATATTCATTAAATACTTATTATATATAAGGCACGGTGATAGCTTACTGAATACCATTTAAGCTTTTAATGATCCAATTCATAGTTGTCAGACTTTTCCCCCAGTTCTTCAAGCATTTATTAAATGTTCCCTGTGTACCAGGCAATATGCAAAGTGCTGGGAGACAAAAATGAACAAATAACACACAGTCCTGACTCCTCAGGCAGTGTACTGGGGGAATAAGACACGGTCACAAATGAGCACGTTAGAACATTTGATATTCGTTTCAATGCTTCAGTGGTCTGTGATCTCAGTAATACAGAGAGTACCTCCCAAAGTTCGAATTACCCTCCATACACACCTTCTTGCCATTTGCCATTTTCACTAGGAAAAAACATTGTGAAATACTTGGGTAAAAACCACTTTCCATGTCTTTGCATACTTCGTGGTTGACATTATATGCTACATAGGCATCCTTGGAGAATGTGGCCACAGGCAAGGAGGGGCATAGACAAAGTGCCATAAGAAATAAGAGGATGTTCGAATCAGTAGGGGGGTGGGGGGGGCAGAGCAGAGAAGGGGAAGTGTCACCTGTTCTGGAGGCTGAAAGAACAAGGGTTAAGGGGAGAAAATGCCTACATTCTTTGTCACTATTACCCACCCCACCCAACCCCAAGGGAAGTTTAAACTCCTTGAGGGCAGAGACTGATTTG
>JAQQSZ010006673.1:0-13524 GCA_028646595.1 Phalanger gymnotis
GGGTCTCCTTTAGCACTTCATTGACTTGTTTTTCATGGTTTTCTCACATCATTCTCATTTCTCTTCCCAATTTTTCCTCTACTTCTCTAACCTGCTTTTCCAAATCCTTTTTGAGCTCTTCCATGGCCTGAGACCAATTCATGTTTTTCTTGGAGGTTTTTGATGTAGGCTCTTTGACTTTGTTAACTTTTTCTGGCTGTATATTTTGGTCTTCTTTCTCACCAAAGAAAGATTCCAAAGTCTGAGTTTGAATCTGAGTCCATTTTTTTTGCTGCCTGGCCATGTGCCCAGCCAACTTACTTGACCCTTGAGTTTTTCAGTAGGGTATGACTCCTTGTAGAGTAAAGAGTACTTTGTTCCAGGCTTGAGGGGATGCACCATTGTTTTCAGAGCTGTTTCTATACAGCCAGCTCTGCCACACCAGCACTCCTCCTTTCCCAAGAACCACCAACCTGGACCTGACTCAGATCTTAAGCTGGCTCTGCTCTCCTGCTGTGATCTGCCACTTAATTCCTCCCACCAGGTGGGCCTGGGGCCAGAAGCAACTGCAGCTCTAGTTCTGTAGCTGCACCATCTCCGCTGTCTCTTGGGTGGTGGCTTAACCGTGAACTCTTTTCACTCTGTTCCCCGCAGCTTTTCCCACTAACCTTCGGTGTTGTCTTTGGTGTTTGTGGGTTGAGAAGTCTGGTAACTGCCACAGCTCACTGCTTCAGGGTGTTAGGGCCTGTTCCACCCAGCTCCTGGTCTTGTTGGTCCTGCCACCGCCCACGCTGGGCTCTGCTTCTCTCCTCTCCCATGTCCGTGCGATAGACCTTACTTGGTGACCATCCAGGCTGTCCTGAGCTTGATCCCTGCTTCCCTCTGCTATTTTGTGGGTTCTGTAGTTCTAGAATTTGTTCAGAGGCATTTTTTATAGGTTTTTGGAGGGACCTGGTGGGGATCTCATGCAAGTCCCTGCTTTCCAGCCGCCATCTTAGCTCTGCCCCCTCCCATTTGTCATAAGTGATTTTCGGTGAAACTATAATTACAAGCAAATTTCTCCCAAGCCAATGTAGTATCAAATGGGACCAACACTAAACAAAATTGTGAAGCAGGTGAGGCTTTTCTTTAGGCTCTTTTTCCTTCATTCAGGGTCATCTCTCCCCAGTGTTATTTGCATTTAAAAGGGTGTGTTAGACAGAAAAGTTTTCTAGGTAGAAAGGAATTAATCTCTAGTGGTGGAATTCCAGGTCCTGCAATAGGCAGTCAGGGGAGACTGAGCATATGTCCATCTCCCCTTCAATAACACTGGGCCCTCCAATCAATGTCTCAGTATTAATAAATCATAATTCACCCTCCCCAAAGTCATAAATGCAGACAGTTGGAGGAATTTAAATCTGCTTCATTGTCATTCCAACAAAACATGACAGATTGTGGTTAAGCCTTGGATGGAATTACTGCCCACATATTGGGGTTTCTTCTCTTCTGTGCTTAAAATTACTTTGTGGTATAGGTTGTAATGAGTAGGGTATCATTAGTGAGAACAATTCACTACTGTCTGATGGAAGAATTTCCAAGCCCCAGACAAAAGCTCATCATAATGATGTTTTGTTGATCTGCTTAAAACTAAATTTCCAAAAAGGAATCATTTAGAAGAAAAAAATACTTTCTCCTGACTGTTCAAATTATAGTCTTTAGAATGGGGGAAATGTCAAAAACTAAATGCCTGACATAGCACAAGAATGAGCAGGATTTTAAGCATTCTGGAAAGTTGTGGCAGAGACCTCATCTCTCTGTCTCTTCCCCTCTCCTACCTATTACTTTCAGGAGAAAGTGGGGATTAAACAATAAAAAACAATGTGTCCCTGTCCTCAAGGAGTTTGTATTTTACTGGAGGAACTTCACAACATGTACACTAAGTCAATATGAAATATATGCAAAGTAAATATAATGTAACTCTTGAAGTAGGGGCACTGGGGAAATAATGACAGTTAGCATTTTATAGTGTTAAAAGGTTTTCGAAGTGCTTTTATATTATCTAATATGATCTTCACAACAACCCTGGGAAGTGGATGCTATTATTATATCTATTTTACATATGAGGAAACTGAGGCAGAGAGGTTAAGTGACTTGCCCAGGGTCACACAATTAAAAAGTCTCTGAAGTATGATTGGACCTCTGGCCTTCCTGACTCTGAGTCTAGCACCCTGTGTACTGAACCACCTTAGGGCATCAGAAAAAGCCTCTCATAAGTGGCCCTTGAGATAAGCTTTTAAGAATTACAAGAGTTGTAGGTGAGGAGAGAGAATTCCAGACATAGGAAACTGAAGAAGAGCTATTGGATAAAAAAAGTTTTTTAATTTTTAATTATTATTCCTTTTCCTTTTACAACCAAATCTTTGGGCAGTAAAGGAGTGTCTGGGAAGAGATAAAGAATGGAACATTGTTCTCTCTTCCTGTCTCATTATAGGGCACCAAAGGCTACCTCCTCAAATGATTCTTTTACTAAAATTTCATTACTACAAAGCACTTTGATTCCCCAAGGAGTTCATTTGAAAAGGATCTGGCCTGTGTTAAAAAGGAAGGGTTTTGATTTTTGCAGCCCATGAGCATGCCATTTGCCTGATGCTATTGTGCATGCCACGGTACCATAGTGGGCTCCCTCAGGGCTTGAATTTCCACCAGAAAGTACATTAGAAGGGGTCTTCATGATGACAAAGAGAAGATGAGGCAATATTGGTCTGAAACAAACACATAAGAAATAGATATAATGTAAAAAAAAAACCCAATTGATTCCAATAGCTGTTTTCGATAATAAGAAAAGAAAGTACCTTTCTAATCACTTTCTCTGATACAAACATGGTTTTGATATTTAAAAAAGAGAGAGACAAAGGACAAAAAATAATAACAGGCTAATAACCCTAACATTGATGCAAAAAGTTTAAATTAGATATTGGCAAATAGGATACAACAACATAATAGAAAGTTTATATACTCTGACTAGGTTGGGTTTATACCAGGAAAATAATGTTCGTTCAATGTAAGGAAGATTGTAAATAAAATAAATTATGTTAACAATAGAAAAAATGTAAAAACCCTATGATTATTTCAATTGATGCTGAAAAGGCTTTTTGGCAAAATCCAATACTCATTTCAATTAAAAATTCTAGAAATCATAAGAATAAATAGATCTTTCCAAAGGATAATAGGGTGTCTAAATCCAAGAGCAAATATTATAGGTAAATGAAAAGTTAGAGGCCTTTCCAATATGATTTCCCACTACAATCCATCCTTCATTCAGCCACCAAGATGATTTTTCAAAAGCACATGTCCAACCATGTCATTCCCACTCCCGGTCCTCTCCAGGATCAAATACAAACTGCTCTGTTTGACATTGGGCAGCCAGGTGGTGGTGCGGTGGATAGAGTATTGGGTCCGGAGTCAGAGAAGACCCCTCTTGTTGAGTTCAGATCTAGCCTCAGAATCTAATTAGCTATATGACTCTGGGCAAGTCACTTAATCCTGTTTGCCTCAGTTTCCTCATTTGTAAAATAAGCTGGAGAAGGAAATGGCAAAACACGCCAGTATCTCTGCCAAGAAAACTCCAAAAGGGATCATGAAGGGTAGGACACAACTGAACAACCATAAAAAGCTCTGTTTGGCATTCAAAGCCCTTCACAACCTAGACCCCCTCCTACCTTTCCAGTCTTATTATACTTGCATTCCCCATTAGAGTGTAAGCTCCCTGAAGACAGGGACCATCTTTTGTCTCTTTTTGTATCTCTAGCACTTAGCAAAGTGACTGGCACATCGTAGGCTCTTAATAAACGTTTATTGATTGATTAAGATCAGGAGCAAACAAGAATTCTCATTATCACCACTAGTATTTAACTTAGTTCTAGAAATGCTAGCTTTGTCAATAAAACAAGAAAAGGAAATTAAGGAAATAAGCATAGGCAAAGAAAACAGCAATTATCACTTTTGCAGATCATATGATGGTATACTTAGAGAATCCAAAGACTCAACTAAAAAAGTAATTTAAATAATTAATAACTATAGCAAAGGTCCAAGATATAGAATAAATTCACCTAAATCATAAACATTCCTATATATAACAAAACTCAGCAAGAAGAACAGAAAGATAAATTCCATTCAAAATGATTACTGAAGCTGTAAAATATTCAAGAATGTATCTATCAAGATTCACCTAGGAACTATATGGATCTAATGATAGGTCACTCTTTGCAGAAATAAAGATAGACCTAAATAACTGGAGAAACATTAATTGTTCATGGGTAAGAGTAATCAATATAATAAATATGCCCAAACTCTGTGCATTAATTTATGTATTCAAGACTATACCAAACTTCCAAAAAATGAATGAGTCACTACTTGATTAAAAACAACTGAAGTAACTAGATAGCAAACCAGCAGAAATCAGGTTTAGACCAACACTTCACACCATATACCAAGATACACTCCAAATGGATTCATGACATAATACGAAAGGTCAAATCATAAACAAAGTAGAGGAGCAGGGAAGAAATTACCTTTGGGATCTATGAATAGGAGAAGAATTCATGGCTAAACAAAGAACAGAGAAAATCACAAAAGATAAAACAGATTTTGATTATATAGATTTAAAAATGTTTTTCCACAAGCAAATCCAATATAATAAAAATTAGAAGGGAAACTGGTAATTGTTATAAAAATCTTTGCAATGAGTTTCTCTGATGAAAGCCTCATATCCAAGACATATAAGGAAATCATTCAAATTTATAAGAAGAAATATTCAGTAAATAAATGGTCAAAGGACATGAACAGTCAATTTTCTTTTTTTATTATTAATTTACTTTTAGTTTTCAACATTCACTTCCATAAGATTTTGATGAACAATCGGTTTTCAAAGGAAAAAAAATCCAAGCTACGAATAATCATGCAAAGAATGCTCTAAATCACTAGTAATAAGAGAAACATAAATTAAAACAGGTTTGAGGTTCCACCCCCACACCTTTCAGACTGACAAACATGACAAACATTTTCATAAAGAAAATGATAAATATTGGAAAGACTGTAGGGAAATAAGTACATTAATGTTGGTGGAGCTATGAAGTAGTTCAACCATTCTAGAAAGCAATTTGGAACTTTCCCTGGAAAGTTACCAAACTGTTCATACATTTTGATGAAGCCATACCACTACTAGGCTTATATCCCCAAAGGAATCAAATAAAGAGTAAAAGGATCTATATGTAAGAAAATATTTATGGCAGCTCTTTTAATGGTAGCCAAGAAATTTCAGACTAAGAGAGTGTCCTTTTATTGGAGAATGGCTAAACAAATTGTGGTATATGGATAAAATGGCATATTATTATGCAATAAGAAATGATGAAATAGCTTCAGAGGAAACTGAGAAGGCATTTATAAACTTATACAGAGGAAAATGAGTAGACCTAGAGGAATAATTTATATGATGATAACGTTATAGAGAAAAGGCAATTTTGAAAGAATTTAGAACTCTGATCAATGCAATGATAAACCCATGAATCAAAAGAATGAAGGTAAAACATACCACTCACCTACTGACAGAGGTGATAAACTTAAAATACAGAATAAGGAACGTTTTTTGGATGTGGCTAATATAAAAATTTTCTTTGCCAACGTATGTTGATATGTGTGTGTGTGTGTGTGTGTGTGTGTGTGTGTATAAAAGGACTGGAAGGTTTTGGTTGTTTGTTTTGGTGGGTGCAGTTTAATCAGTGGGAGAGAGACATTAATTTAAAAAAAACTTGCTTCTAAAAAGTAAAAATAATCAATTATTTAAAAATAAATAAAGACTTAAGGGCCAGCATAACCTCAAGCTAAACGTGAGTCAACGATATCTGTATCTATGTGACAACAATGTCCACATGAATAGGAATAGGACCTGTGATTTCATTGGTGTAGGGAGCCTCTGGTGAAGAGACCACCTCTATCAATAAAGGTCAGGGCCTTCTTTTCCATTTATATTCTCAGAATTTGCCTAGAGCATTGAAGGTGGATGATTTGTCAGGGTCATAAAGCCAGTTATGTGTCAGAGATGAGACTTGTACTGATGTCTTGCTGACTCCGAGGCTGACTCTCTCCCTCTATTATGCCAGGCTGTTAGTAGAAAACTGAAAAATTTAGTCAACTTTCTGAGTGTTTCCAAATATCTGGATGTTTGGCATCCAAATGAGTGGGTTTCCCCCTCCCCCGTTTTCATCCAATTAAGTCCTCTATCAAAAATTCAAGCCTGATCCTAAGACATATAAAAAGGAACATGGTATCATTATGTATAATTTGGTAAGAGATTCATGATTGTCCATCTGTAAGCAGCTCAGGAATATTTCCAAGCTGTGTTTATATGATGCCAAACATCTGGGTAAAAACTAAAAAAAAATAATCAGTTTGAATTGGAAACAAAACAGAAGTACAAAACCACAGCACATCTGCACTTGGAATTCTGAATGCTGATCTGATCTTCGTAGCTCAAGAATGGCATAGAAGGGCTAGAAGAGGTCCCCAGAAAGAAACTAAAATGATTGAAGAGATAAAGATATCCTTTTTATTTTTTTAAGGATTCTAGTCTGCTCAGAAGGTATGTGATCCAAGCCTTTATAAACAGGATCATAGATAAAGAGCAGGAAGGGACCTTGGTGGCCAACTAACCCCACCTTTTCATTTTCCTGGTGAGGAAAGTGAGATCCAAGGAGGTCAAACGACTTGTCCAAGGTGTCACACAGGTAGTTAGCATCAGGGGTGGGATTTGAATGCTGGTTCTCTGACTCAAGAGCTCTTTCCACTGTGTGGTACCACTGTACCAAGCCTGTTCCCCAAATAGGATATGGACTAGTGTGGACTAGTTTTGGCTTTACCACCATCCAACCTTGGGCAAGTGTCAAACTCCGTGGTCTCAGTTCCCTCATCCATAAAATGAGGGCACCTGACTAAATAACTTCTGAAGTGTTCATATGTATTTATATTTATCAAATTGGAGGGGGTGGGGAATAATACGTGACCATTACATGTGGAGCCAGGAAGAAAGAGTTTTAATTCTTTTGATACTCACTCCCTTGTGTGACTAAAGGCAAATAACTTTTTTGAGCCTCAATTTCCTCATCTATATCATAGGGACAATACTATCAGTAGTATCTACCTCGGGGTTGTATTGAAGCATCTTTTATGTTATAAATGTCAGCTTTTATCATACTAGAATTAAGGGACACTCCATTCAAGTCTGATTTTAATTTAATTCTATAAACATTCATTTAGGTATATGGTGATCAGGTGCACGGTTAGGTCCTGGAGATAAATGAATCAGCCCGACTTTTTACCATTTAGTAGATAAGTCTTAAGGCAGTTGCCTGAGGCTTGGAGCACAAAATTAATTAAGTGTCAGAGAGAGGATTCCAACCATGTCTTCCTGACTCCAGGCCTAGCACTCCATTCACTGAGTCACATTGCTTTGGACTGATGATACAAAGATGAAAACGAAAGTTCTTGCCTTCAAAGAGTGTCTATTTTCCTGGGGATGTTAAATTCTCTTGATGCCACGAAGTGGCTCATGGATAGAGTACTGGAAGACGAGGTCAAGCTTGGCCTTAGACACTTTCTTGTTGGGTGACTTTGGGTAAGTCACTTAACCCCTGTCTACCTCAGTTTCCTCAACTCTAAAATGGGAATAATAATACCATCTATCTCCCAGGGTAGTTGGAAGAATAAAATGAGATATTTATAAAGTGTTTATCTCAGTGTTTGGCACATATGAAGTGTTTAATAAATGCCTTTGGAATATTTATTTGGCAGCTGGGTGAAGGTTGGAGGTTCAAGCCTCCATCCCTTTCCCCTTTCACTGGGCCTATTGTAATAGCTTCTTGATTCATCTCTCTTCTTTCAGCTTCTTTCCTATCTACTCCATCTATCACCCAGCTGCACTCCCTTCCCTCCATCTTTCAGAATCCTTAGCTTCCTTCAAGGTTCAGCTCAAGTGATGCTTCCTACTGGCTATTCAATAAAAAGTAGGAAAATGAGGACAGATACATAGGATCATAGAATTATGTATTTGAAGCTGGAAGAAACCTTGTAAGTCATCTTGTTGAATTCTCTCGTTTTACAGATGAGGAAAAAGATGAGGATAAGTGACTTGGATGAGGTCAGAGCTGGCTGGAGTTTGCTGTTTTGGAAATAAACTGAAAATGACTAGGCAATTGATTGGATATTAGGGGTATGGGAGGGGGACATATCAAGGATGACCATAAGGTTACAAACCTAGATGACTAGAGGGATGGTAGTGCCCTCAATATAAATAGAGAAATTTGCAGAAAGGATAGGTTGAGATGAGAAGATAATGAGTTTCACTTGCGGCATGTCGAGTTTGAGATGTCAATGAAACATCCAGACGGAGATGTTCAATATGATGCTGGTTAGGCAGGATGGTAGCTCAAAAGAGGGATTTGGCTGATTCAGTCTGGATTTGGGATTAGAGATTAGAAAAGTCTGGTAACCAATCATCTGTGGAGAAATGATAATTGAAGCCATGGGATCTGATGAGATCCTGAGAAAAAACAGAGAGAGAAGAGACCCAGTATAAAGCCTTGGGGGATACCTACAATTAGTGAGTAGAAAATGGTTGATAATCCAGAAAAGATGATCAGAAAATATCAGTAAGATAAATAGGAGAACCAAGGGAGCAGTGTCAAGAAAACAAAGGGAGGAGAGATTATCCAGGAAGTGGGTAGGACATGGAGGAGGAATAATAACACCAAAAGCCACATTGAGGCCAAATAGGGTGAGAAACAAGATAAGGCAATAAGAGATCATAACTAGAGGGAGCTGTTTCCTTTGGGTGACAGGGAGGGGAGATGCTGGGCAGAGTGCTAAAGACAGGTTGTGAGATGATGAAAACTGAGTAAGAGGCAAGGAAGTGGATGAGGATATAAAGGAGAGACACTAGGTCACAAACAAATGAAGCATAGGCTTAGGAGGAGGAAAACTTAGAGCCTGAAGCTGTATACATGGGGCAGGCAGACTAGACCTTGGATCAGAGGTGGAGCTTGCAGCTGGATCATTCTCATCTAGCATGCGTGGTAGACATCAAAGCTCTATCTAGCAGGGGAATGATCAGATGGTGTCCTTCATCAGACAATGGCCAGGCAGCTCACTGGTCTGTTATTCCTGAGGTCCTTGAAGAACACAGTATTTAGTACCTGGAGGAAGAAGCAAAAAGATCCCAGATATACAAGTCAGGACTAAACAAGGACCCAGAATTCCTACCCAGAAGGGCACAGAACCTAGCAACAACCAATTCAGGAAGTAAAGTTGGGAAAATAGCAAACAAAAAAAGACACTAATGATGAAGAAATATTATGGATTCAGTGACACTCAAGACAGAAACCCAGAAGAAAATAACCCCATAATATCTATAACCAAAGCTTCAGACACAATTTTTAAAAGTATTAATAGGTTCTAGATGGCATATTTTTTTAAAATTATAAATAAAAACTTCAAGGGCACATTAGAACCAGAGGTCAAAATAAAAACAGAAATAATTCATCGGTCATCTCCTGAAAGAAATCTCAAAAGGAAAACTTCCAGAAATATCCTAGCTAAAATCTAGAATTTTCCAATTAAAGAAAAAAGTAATGAAAACAGACAAAAAGAATTCAAGTAATGGGAAGCCAGTCGGAATCACAAAAGCCTGGGCAGCTTCAAATATAAAAGAGAGGAGGGCTTGGAATATGGATTATTCCAAAAGGGAAAAGATAAAGACTTACAATCAAGAATAACCTATCCAGCAAAGCTGAATATAACTTTATTGGGGGGAGAGAAATAATGGGTACTTAATGAAACAAGGCACTTCCAAGTATTCCTGGTGAAAATATCAGAGCTGAATAGAAAAAATGCTTACACAGGAGTCAAGAGAAACAGAAAGTAAAGAATTGTAAACAAAGGGGATAACATCAGTTAAAGAATGACTTAAATAAATTATGGCATATAAATAAAATGGAATATTAATGTGCCATAAGAAATTTTGAAATGGATGATTTCAGAAAGTATCTATGAAATGATATGGTGAAGTGAGCAGAAAAAGGGGGAAATTATATCATAACAACAATATTGTAAAGAAAAACAATTTGAAAGACTTAAAAACTCTGACTAAAGCAATTACCAATCAAACTCCAGAGGCCCTGGGCCAAGGTGTGGATTCATTTTTTGATTAACTATGCATATTCATTACAAGGGTTTTCTTTTTATTTTTTTAATTCAAGAGGGATAGATTTGGAGGAGAGGTAATGTTGCCAGAAAAGAAAAGGGATCATTGGAGCATATAAAAGAAAATGAAGAGAAGAACCAAGAACGGAAAGAATTTCACTTTAGATTTTGTAGAGTGCAAAATAAAAGAAAAATTTTAAAGAATTTTTTTAAAAGAACAAGTTTAGGAGGAATGAGACAAAGGAAATGATGTGCAGGTAGAAGACCACGGTAATGGAGAGGAATATTGGTGTTCAAGACTATAGAGGTAGCATAATAATGGGTGATGGTGAGAATATATTTATATTATATATTATACTATAAGCATCTAGGTAGCTCAGTAGATAGCCTATTGGACATAAAGTCAGGAAGGCCTGAGTTCAAATCCAACCTAGGACACTTACTAGCTATTGCTGGGCATGTCACTCAACTTCTCTCTGCCTCACTTTCCTCATCTGTAAAATGGGAATGATAACATTACCTCCCTCGTATGCTTGTTGTGAGGCTGAATGAGATAATATTTGCAAAGTACTATATAAATGTTATCATCCTAATCATCATAATTATTGAATGTGTATGTACATACATATACACATACATACACATAACAAATGGACGATGAGTTAAGCCTAGAATTAATCAGGAGGAAAACAAGTTGAAATGCCTTTGGAAAATGGTAAAAATTCATTTAATGACATCAAACTTCTCCCTGAAATAAAGGGTCATTTTTAAAATATATATATTCTGCAGGAATCATTCTATGGCTGTGAGTCATGGAACACAACAGCCTCTGAAGAACTGAAAATGAACATCAGTCACAGGGGAATGAAAAGATATATGGTAGATGTGGGGCTACCATAACGCATAACACGGAATGACAAAGGAGAGCAGGAGTAAAAGGCATCATCAAAGAAATGCACAATCCAAAAAAAAGTGTGTTGGTCATGGGTGAGAGTGAGGGATGCTTCTCCATCTGCTCCATTAATAAATATCCTTGTGGAGCCAATAGAAATCTAGGATGGCCACCAGTTTATCTCACATCCACAGAATCATTTGAATACTCAAGCAATACCATTTCCTTATTGGATAAAGGATCCAAGCACATAAACACAAGAAAGTAACAAAGAAAATTTAATAATCATTTCAAAAATTGTTCTAACATTAATACTCAGAGAGATGCAAACTAAAACAACTTTGAGGTTTCACCTTACACAAAGCAAATTGGCAAAGATAGTTAAAAAAAACAGTGAAATTCAGTGTTGGGTGTGATTGTGAAGAAAGTTACACTTGTTGACAGAGTTGTTAATTGGTGCAAACATTTTGTAAAGCAAGCTGGCAATGTACAATAAGAGCTATAAAACTTCTCACACCCTTTAACCCAGCTACCAAGACTACATTCTAAAGGTGTTGTTTGAGGCAGGGGGAAGCAAATGGAGCAAAAATATTCATAGGTGCTATTTCGTTTTGTATTTATATCCCCAGCAACTAACACAGTGTCTTGCACGTAGTAAGTACTGAATAAATGTTTGTTGAATTGAATCAAATTCAACTGAATTGATAGTGACTTTATTGTAATAATGAAAAATCAGGAACAATTTCTGTGTAAAGTGATTGGGAAATGCTGCATAAATTGTGGCAGAGCAATGTAATAAAATATCATTATGCTATTAAAATGACAAATATGAAAAATGCAAAGAAATAAAGAAAGCTGTGATACAAAGCAATCAGAAAGTGGTGCCATATATATTGACTATGAAAATGAAAAAAAAATATGATCAAAAGGAACACATAAGTAAAAGAAATGCTATTATTTTGTTAAAGTTTACACAAATAATTTTTTACTTTTAGCAAACTATGTCATTTTGTGTTTGTGGTATGTATTTTTTCTTTGTTTTGTTGATTTTTATTAATGGGTATTAAGTTCATATTTTAAGACTTTAAGGCTCCATGATTTTGTTGCTGTACATACTCCCTGTTAACACATATAATATATACACACATGTACAGATACACATACATACATATAACTATGCATACACATATGTGTATATATTTGCCTACATATATACATGATATATACATTGTGCTTATACATGTGTGTATGTATATGCCCTTGACAACTTGGTGGTAGACATTCTTTGAGAACAGCTGTAGCCAAAAAAATTTTCATTGGTAATGAGACTCTCCAGACCCAGCTAGGTTGGTGCTCTGATGATAGATACAGATTCTATTGCTGAGTCCATACTCTTAGCCTCTCCACCTTGGCAAGAAACTATCATACATCACAGAAGAAAGTAGTGCTTTATGGAGACTACATATCTGGCAGATTTGTTTCCAGTCTAAAAAAATAAACACTTCAGTGGGGGCTTGTGAGCTATGGTTTGGAGTGGATGTGGGCTCACAGAATACTTTGAACCTGAAATAGCCTTGTCTGGAGGTCCCACATATAAGTAGAAGGCATACCACCTACTGCTGCTACTCCTACTCCTACTCCTACTCCGACTACTACTACTACTACTACTGCTGCTACTGCTACTACTACTACTACTTACGCACACATATACATACCTATATAGATACATATAGAAGTGGATATATAATTTTTAAAATGTTTTAAAAGAAGATATAAATTTTAAGCCAGGACTTAAAGGACATAAATTTCCATAAAGAAAAGGGGAAGACAGCTCAGGAAAAAGAAATAAGAATAAAGTCATTTTTTAAAAAAGGAGAGATCCAAATATGTAAGAAAAGTAAAGCAATTTGCATGGATGCATAAAAGGATCCATGCTGGCTATTATGAAATGCAATTGTAAAATTCGGAGTATAGACAATTGGTAGAAAACATTAGATTCCAGGGCAATGAGTTTGGAAGCATGCTATTTTTGAGTCAGAAGATACCTTAGGGATCATTTACTTCAATCCTCTTATTTTATAAATGAGCGAGGCAATTGGCCCAATATTACACAGCAATTTAATGACAAAGCTAATACTAGAAACTAGATCTTCTGGCTCCAATTAGACTCCATTGGACTCTGAGTCCAATGATTCTCCATAATACCACACACCTTCTGTGTCTATCATTACTACGATAAGCTATGGGAAGCCACTGTACGTTTCCGGGAGAAATAATATCATTGTAAAAAATATTTCAGGAAGATTTCACTAACAACTGGAGGTAATGAATGGGCTAGAATTGTAAAGAGATTTGTGGTGGAAAGACAAGCTCAGCAGAACTTGTTGCAATAATCTAGATGCAGGGTAATGAAAACCTGGGCC
>JAQQSZ010006674.1:0-13524 GCA_028646595.1 Phalanger gymnotis
CTCTTCTTATACCTTACCTCTCATTTTATGCTCTGAAATCTAGTGACATTGGATTTTTTTTTTCATAGGACACTCTATCTCTTGACTGTTTTTCATTGACTATTCTCCATGCCTGGAATACTCTCCAACCTCATCTCCACCGCTTGGCTTCCCTTCAAGTCCCGGGTGAAACCCTATCTCTTAAGAAAAGCCTTCCCTGATTTCCCTTAAATGCTAGTGCCTTCCCTCTATTGAATCTTCTTCAAAATTTCCTGTATGTATCTTGTTTGAACAGTTATTTTCATGTTCTTTTCCCCCTTCAGAATGTAAGCTCCTTGAAATTGGGAATTGTCTTTTACTTTTTTTTTTAATCCACAATGCTTTGCTTATGCCTGGCACATAATAGATTCTTAATAAATGCTTACTGACTGATACTTTGTCTCAAAAGCCAAGGGACAGAAGTTTAAAGTGGTTTAAGATATCAGATTCTGCTCAATATTTATTAAGTAGCTTTCCAGTTTTCCCAGCAATTTTTGACAGTGAGCTCTTCTATATATTGCATATCTATCTAATAGGTTCCATAGATCAACTTCCCTACTTCTGAATCAGTACCATCTAATTTTTTTTCTTTTAAACAGTATTTTATTTTTTCCAATTATATGTAAAGACAATTTTTAATATTCTTTTTTAAATGAATTTTTGAGTTCCAAATTTTCTCCCTTCCTCCTTTCCCTCCCTCTTTTCTAAGATGGTAAGCAATTTAATATAAGTACCATATCATTTTGATAAGTATTTTATTGTAGTATAGTTTGAAATCTGGTACTACTAGGCCCCCTTGAGATTCTTGATCTTTTGTTTCTCCAAATGAATGTCATTATTTTTTTTCTAGCTCTCTAAAATAATCCTTTGGGTGCTTAGTATGGAACAGAATAAGAAATTTTAGTATTGCGATTTTTATTATATTTGTTCAGCCTTCCTATAAGAAATGAATATTTCTCCAACTATTAAGGTCTCTATTTCTAGCAACAGGGTAGCCAGGTGGCACAGTAGATAGAGTGTTGGGCCTGCAGTCAAGTATAGCTGGCCTCAGACACTTATTAGCTGTATAACACTGGGTAAGTCAATTAACCTTATTTTCCTCAGTTTCCTCATCCGTAAAATGAGCTGGAGAAGGAAATGACAAACTACTCTAGTGTCTTTGCCAAGAAAACCCCAAATGGGACCACAGAAAGTTAGATATGACTGAAAAGACTAAGCAACAATTTCTAAAAACAATGTTTTATAGTTGTATTCACATAGTTCCTGGACGTGTCTTGGTATGCAGATACCCCAAAATCTTAGCCATTCTTTGGTTATTTTAAATGGAATTTCTTTTTCTGTTTCTTCTGCGGAGTGTTGTTGGTACTAAACAGATATGCTGATGATTTATGTGAATTATTTTAATATGCTGTAACTTTGGTGGAGTTACTTTGTTTCAGTTTTTTAGTTGACTCTCTAAGTATGTTGTTATATCAACTACAAAATGATCATTTTGCTTCTCCTTTAACTTCTCTTATTTCCTTAGTTCTTTTTCTTGTCTCGTAACTCCAGCTAGCATTTCTAGCATTATGTTGAATAGTACTAGTAACAATGAACAGCCTTACCTTATCCATGATCTTATTGGAAAGGTCACTAGTTTATCCCCACTACACAGAATGCTGGCTCTTCGTTTTAGAGAGCTATTCCTCCTACTGATCTTAAGGAAGGGCCCTATGTTTTATATGTATACATACACATACACATATGCATATATACAAAAATGCATGTTGTATCAAAAGCTTTTCCTGCATCTGCTATTATAATCACATGACTTTTGTTGTTCTTATAATTAATATGGGCAATAATGTTTGTAGTTTTCCTAATACCAAACCATCTCTGTATTCCTGGCGTAAATCCAATCTGGTCATGTATAGCCTATATATTTCTTTGTGATATTATTGCCAATAATATATTTTGTTTTTTATAATTTTATTTTTATATGTTTATATTTTATTTAATATCTTGATGATCATCAAGCATATTAGTCTATAGTTTCCTTTCTGCATTTTGACTCTTCCTGTTTAAGGTATCATGATGACATGTGAACCTTAGAAGAAATTTGGTAGAATTTTTTCTTTTCCTATTTTGCAAGTAATTTGTGTAAAATTAGAATTAATTGTTCTTTGAGTGTTTGAAGGAATTTGTCTGGTCCCAAGACGTTTCTTTCTTTCTTTTTGAAAGTTTATTTATAGTTTGTTTCAATTTCACTATCTCAAAAGCCAAGGGACACAAAGATCATAAAAAAGGGAGAAGAACCCACATGAACAAAAATATTTATAGAATCTCTTTTTGTGGTGGCAAAGAATTAGAAATTGAGGGCATGCCCATCAAGTGAGGAACAACTGAACATGTGAATAAGATGTGGTATGTGAATGTAATGGAATGCTATTGTTCCATAAGAAATGGTGAGCAGGCAGACTTCAGAAAAACCTGGAAAGACTTGCACGAACTGATGCTAAGTAAAGAGAGCAGGACCAGGAGAACACTGTACACAGTAACAGCAACATTGTGCCCTGACTGGCTTTGTTAGACTCTTCTGAGCAATGTAATGATCTAAGACAATTCCAAAAGACTCATGATGGAAAATTCTATCTACATTCAGAGAAAGAGCTATGGAGAGGGGAAATGGAAGGAGGGAGAAAAATTTAGAACTCAAAATCTTATAAAAACAAATGTTGAAAACCAAAAATAAATAAATGTCTTTTAAAAGCCAAGAGACAAAAGTTTAAAGTGGATTAGCAGGTGAGATGCTGCTCTATATTTAGATTCTGAAAGATAACTTTCCAACTTTCCCAGAAATTTTTGACAGCGAGTTCTTCTATATGTTAGATACCTAATTGGTTCCATGGATCAACTCTATTTCTGAATCAGTATTTTTTTACTTTTACTTTTAATTTAAAATGTCTTTGATATTCAGAATTTTATTTTTGTGTTTACTTGGGTTTTTTATTGTTTTGTTGTTGTTTTAATATGTTGGCTTTTTTTAAGTTCCACACCCAATTCATTAATATATTCTTTCTCTCCTTAGTTGATGTAGAAAGAGTTCAAGTACAAATTTCCCCCCAATAACTACTTTGACTACATCCTACAAATTGTGGTATGTGGTCTCATTGTTGTCATAAGAAATGACCTATCATTTAAATAATTTGATGATATATTCTGTGGCCCACCAATTTTTTTTTTGCATAGGCTGTGTTTATAAACTGTCTGGGATGTAGTGAAAAGAGATCCAAAAACACTTGGAGTAGTGAGAATGCTTGCAATTCAAATAGCAAACACTGGTAAAGACAACAGTTCTGGCCATGGAAGGAATACAGCTTGTTTTAGCCCACCAATTCTAAAGGACTAAGTTATTTTAATTAATTTTAATCCTTTATTGAATATAATTTTTATTGCATTGTGATCAGTAAAAGATTTGCCTACTATATCTACTTTTCTGGATTGTTCTATGAGGTTTATATGTTGTAATATATGATCAATTTTTATAAAGATACCATACACAGTTTAGAAATAAATGCACACACATACAAATACATTTGTTGTTGTTCAGTTGTTTTTCAGTCATGTCTAACTCTTCATGACCCCCATTTTAGGTTTTCTTTGCAGAGATACTGGAGTGGTTTGCCATTTCCTTCTCCAGCTCATTTTACAGGTGAGGAAATTGAGGAAAACAGGGTTAAGTGACTTGCCCTGAATCTGAGGCTAGTATCTGTGGTAAGTATATGAGGTCAGTTTTGAACTCAGGAAGATGAGTCTTCCTGACTCTAGGCCTGGCACTCTATCCACTGTGCCACCTATCTATTACACGGACACGTACAGACACATGCCCTTTCTACTCTTATTCAACAATTGGCAAAGGTCTATCATAGCTAACTTTCCTAAAATGCTATTCAGACCCTTAATATCTTTAAAAAATGTTTTTGTTAGATTTGTCTAACTCTAAAACTTGTACATTGAGATTCTCCACTATTATAGTGTTACTATATATTGCTCCCTATAGTTTGTTTTAGCTTTTCCTTTAACTATTTAGATGCATTCAGTGCAGATAAACTAAGTATTGAAATTCATTGTCTATGGTATCTTTCATCATAATGTATTATTGCTGTTTATGTTTAAAGTCTATTTTTGCTATAGCCTTGTCTAAGATTATAATTGCTGTTCCTGCTTTTCTGAGTTCAGATAAAGGATAATAGATTCTGCTCTAGCTCCTTATTTTAAGGCCATGTAAATCTTTCTTTCAAATATATTTTTCATTTATTGAAAGTATATTTCTTTTAAAAAATATATTGTTGGATTCCACTTTCCATTTCATTTTGCTATGCCCTTCTATTTTATAGGGGAGCTCATCTCATTGACTTGTGGTTTTGAGGCTTCAGTTCCCCACCCCTACTAGACCATCAAAACAAAGGCATGGCCTGGTCACTTCCCTTCTGGGCATTCCACAGAACATAAGCCAGGTTACATTTAGGCTAATAGCTATAAATTTGCTCCTGGTTGGGACTCCAGTACATAGTAGTTGGCTGTAGCCCCCTGTTAACTAAGTGAAAGGCTCTTCTGCAACCCTCTGATCTGGCTCTATTCTCAGTCCTGGGGCTCAGTCCTCAGTGCATTCTGGGCAAATGTGCACTGCTCTCTGGTGAGAGTTCTGGGGACTAAGTTCAAGATTCTGGCCCCTCTGAGAGACTGTATATTGCTAGATTGCACTAGGGAATGAATATGAGATCCCAATCTACCTTTGTTCCACAATTGCTGCCCTGGTGACTTGTGGGCCAAATTTGTGATCTTGGGCTAGAAAGATGCCACAATACGGTTTTTCATTAAACTTCAGAACTTTGTTGGATCTTGGGGGCTTTGGGCTGTGCTGCTTCCTCCTGCTCTATGATCTTACTGGTCTCCTGAACTATATTTTTTGATGAGTTAGTTCTCTGGGAATCCCTCAGCTTTATTCTACTTCACAATTTCTCTATATCTTTACCCATATTCTGTTCTTTCCTTCCTCTCATCTTTCCTTCATTCTTTTGAAGAGTAACCCCTCCATTTGTATTCTGGATCCATTCCTTCTTAACTTCTTTGAGACATTGTTTCATAACTTTAGCCTATTTTCATATTTATCTTCAGTCTAGTCTCTCCCTTTCAACTAGCTTCTTCCCCATCTACAAATATGTTCAGATGTCTGTCGATTCTTCCTTCCTCTTCACTAAAACATGTTTTCCCCACCATAATGTATTTCCTTGCTTCCCACTTAAGCTTTCATACATTTTTTTCTGTCATTTTCTGGTCAAATCTCTTTAAGGGATAAACACTTACTGGTCTATTTCCTTAAAACTCATCTACTCCTATGATCTGGTTCCCATTCTCTTTATATCCATGAAACTCCTTTTTCAAAAGTCATTAATGAGCTAATTATCTAATTCAGTATATTATTATAATTATTATATTGTATTATTATATTTTGTCATAATGTGTTATTATAGTTATCTAATTTCTCATTTTCCCTGACTACTCTGTAGTTTTGGGTTGTTTGTTGTTTGTTTTTTTAATATGACTCTTTGTAGAAAACCAGAAATTCTACCTACTCTGGGGAAATATGGTCACTTCATGTCTTGGCTATAGGGCCCTCTGAGTTCTCAGCCCCAAATCTGGCTCTGATGATGCCCAGTGGTAGTGTTGGACTTGTTGTTTGCACCGTACTGCTCTTTATTGAAATCAGTCTTTGTGCATGCTAGCATTCTTGCTTGCTCTGTTTTCCATGCTTAAGAAAGTTAAATTTCAGTTAGTAATAGAATATCTCTCTTATGTAAGATTCAAACACTTTTCTTCTGTGGGGAGTGTGCAGAGGGTGGGGTGGGGCAGAGTTATGTACTATTTTAAATTTAGATTTGGAAAAGCATATGTTATTGCAAACATTTAGTATCCCTATAGAGGGCTTTAAAAATTGGTTTGTTTGCTAATAACTTTACCTAATGTACGCTGAGCATCTTACATTAATACTGTGCTGTTTTACATTAATACTGAATGCTTTTCTACATAAATTGAATAAAGGATGTCTTAAACACTGCCATTCCAGGACCTCCCTCTCTGACTATTCCAGTGTCTCCACCATTTTCAGATAATCTTTTTTTCCTCCATCTTTTAAGCATAGGTGTACCCCAAGGGCTTGAGATCCAAGATTTGGAGCTGGAGGAAACCAGAAGCAGACCAAATACAACTCCCTTATTTTACAGATGAGGAAACTGAGGCCTAGACAGGTCAAATGCTTTGTCTAAAGTCATAGAGCTAGTCGGTAACAAGGCTAGAACATAGAACGCCTGCTTCCTGAAGTTCAGTCTAGCGTCCTTTCTCTTGTACTACGTGATGAGCACGAACTTGATTCTATACCATCAGAGAACACTTCATTCCACCAAAAAGGAGCCCCAACCCAAACTCTCCCTGAGAGCTCTTTAATCCATACTTGGAATTTCTGGGAATGTCTTACTCTTCTAATTCCCACTTTGGAGACTTTAAACAATAAATGGGATTGGAGGGTGGGAAGGTATGGGATTTACAAGGGGGTAAAATGGTGATAGAAACCCCATTTCTGAGGACTGCCTATCCATTCATATATCCATCCATGAAGTTGAAGGGGCTAGGTGGCACAAATTGGGATCACAACTCCCCTTTACCAATTCCAGACAGGTTGCAATCTATGTTGATGGAGGGAACATCCATAACTGCATAATTACTGCCCATCGAACCATTGTGACATAGTGTAGCTCTGTCCTAAGCACCATACAAGTTGCACAAGAGCATGGGCCCTGCTCTCAGAGAACTTGTTTATAAGGCTTGCCAAATGTTATATACCAAGACAGATAATATCACAAGGCAATGTGTGAGTAAGGGTCATATAAGTGGTCCCTAAAGTAGATGCTACAGGAATTCAGAGCAGGGACCAATTGCTGGGGATAGGGTGGGTTGTGAAGTTGTCATGGAGAAAGTAATGAATGAGATGGGACCCAAGAGAGGGGTAGGGTTTAGATGGGGGAAAAGGAGACTGCAGGTGTTGAAGGCAATGTGAGAAAAGACTCAGAGCTAGAGCTAAGGGGTGGTTGAGGGACAGTCAGAAAACCATCTAGATTATTTTCCTATAAGGATCCTCTGGACTTACTAAAGCTAGGAAAGTAAAGAATAGACTATGAAAAGCACTGAATGCCACACTAAGGAATTTGGATTTTACCTAATTGACCAGAGGAGACTATTGACGGTGGGGCTAAATTTTCTGAGTTGTTTGGGTATAAGGGTGAATGTAGCAGAGAATACTGAAATCTAAAGATCCAGCTCTGTTTGAAGACTTCATGACTTGGTCTCAATCTCTTTACCTTTCTGAGCTTCTGTTTCCTTCTCTATAGAATGAGAGAGTTTGTCCTAAGTTCCCTTAGGGTTCTAAAATCTGATGGTATCAAATGGAAATAGTGCTGACAGGAAGATCTGAGAAGGAACTGAGGTGTATGATGGAGGGAGGACCCCTAAGGAAGAAGTCAGTAGGAGACTCAAAGAAGGTAGAGGCAGGAAAGTCAGAAAAAGTGAGTTCCTCAGCAAAGTGGACTGATCTGACATGCAGTAGTCTCCTCTTATAGTTCTCAATTATATCACTTACTCTGAGAGGCAAAGAGGAGTTAACCTATTTCTCCCTCTTCCCCTCTTCCCCCCCTTTCTCTCCCTCTTTCCACATGCATGACCAGTTATACTATAAATGAATTTTTCAACAATCTGACTAGTCAGCTCTCCTTTCTTTTTCACATATAACATGAATTTGTAAAAGCCCCAAGCCAAGTAAATAAAATACCCTCCATTCACAATTAATTAAATATCCTGAATGATTCTGTAAGAACATTTCAAAATTCTTATGTCCTGTCATTGTTCGAAATACTTGGTAAACTGCATGTTGATGCCACTGACTTTACTTTTCTCAGAAAGGTTCATTTTTCACATTATCATTCATGTTTTAATAGAAACGATGACTATTTCTATATTTTAAAAAATTATTTTATTTTTAATTTATGGAATAAAACAAGCATTTTGATAACAGTACAATAAAAAACATGATTGTGCATGAAATTGCAAACCTACCACACACAACTTGCTATTTCTTTCAAATATATAATAAAATTATCATATAAATTTCTTTTTTTCCCTTCCCTTTCCCCCAGCCCCCACCCTAGAGATGGCTACCATTAAATACAAATAGGTATATATATGTAAAATTATTCTATACCTACTTCTATTTATCAGTTCTTTCTCTGGAGGCAGGTAGCATCTTTCTTCATTTGTCCTTTATAGTTAATTTTGATATTTATAATAGACAAAATAACTTATTCACTCAAAGTTGTTTTTAAAAACAATATTGCTGTTACTATATACAATGGGGAAATTGGGGCCCAAAGAGTAAAGCTTCTCAGTGTAGGGATGGAGCTAAGATTGGGCTCTGGCACACTTCTAGGTGCCTATAGGAATGGGGCAGCATAAAAAAGCTTTTCTTAGAAACTCAGTCTTAACCCAAATCACCCCATTTCTTCCCCAGGAAGTATAAGACCAGTTCCAAAATTTGACAGTGCCTGTGACAGAGTTGAAATCCCCTGCAAGTGGGAAACAAGTGTTATTAAATCTAATGAATTCCTTGCAAATTAGAAGCAACTTGGTACTGAAAAGTGATCCATCGACCCAAGTGCATCCTTCTCCACAAATGTTTGCACAAGTTCAGGTAAGGACTCAATGGCCTTTGACATTGTCTTTATGGATGGGGCCAAACTATTCCAACTCTCCCTATGGCTTGTGTCTTTCCTTCTCCCATCTTAGAGTCCATGGCCAGTAGAGTCTTGTTCTTCCAGAGAAGCTGCCTTTTGGCCACAGCTCTACTTTTCTGCCCTTTGCTGTCAAGGACTGAAGAAAAAGAGGGTCTCCCCATGTATTGCCTTCAGCACACAGCCTTGTCTCTGAATTGTGTTAGTTATTGGTTAGTACTGAACCATTAGCAAATTCATACTCAACCTACCTACGAGAGTGCAAAATTAATAAGAGAATGCAGCATGGGATAGGGAAAGAGCAAAGATTGGAGTAAGAGGAACTGAGTTTGAATCTCACTGAGGTTTCCCATCTGTAGTGGATTTAACTCTATCACAAGCATCCTCTGGACCAATCAGTTCGTCTATTAACACTTCAGTTTCTTCCTCTATGAAATGAGGGAGGTAGAGGTAGAGGATAGATAATGACTTTTTGGGAATGAAGTATTACTTTTTAATTACAGATTGAAATAAATAACCCCTGAGATCATTTATAATATCCAGGGTTCAGTGACTCGATGGAATTCAACGAGCACTTATTAAATGATTACTGTGTGCTGTGGATACAAAGACAAAAAGCCAAACTGGCCTCTAGTTCCTTGGCAATCCCAACCCTATTCTACAACTAACTTCTTTGAGAGATGTCCAATCTTTTTCTTCCCAGGCTCCAAATCTGCCTTGTGAGAAATTCTGCCAGGCCCTCCTCACTACTAAAGGCTGGACCAGCTTCCCTTTTAAGAATACAGTAGATGCTGTCATATTTGTCATGTCAGGGCGCACAATTGTGTGCCTTCCTACTTTATGCCTGGCACAGTGCCTATGTAGCATAGGCAGAGGTGTCTGCCACACCTCAGGGTGCTAGTTATCATTTCAGAGGGATGAGAGTGATTCATTCACTCAGATTTCTTGAGTGCCTCCTAAACTCTCCTGGGCCCCTGCCAGAGTAATCTTTCTTTTATGTTGATCTACTCATGATATTTCTGTCCAAAAATCCCTAGTAGCTGTTCATTGCCCATCTGGTAAAGTTCCAAATTCACTGCTTAGCCTTTACTGCTGTCCAAAATCTGGTTCCACCACACCTTATCAGCCTGATCTCTTGTTATTCCCCTGAAGGAATCCTGTGCTGCAGCCAAACCAGAAAAATATGGCCTGAGAGCACACAAGGCATTTCCTTGTCTTTGCACCTTGGCACACTCTATTCTCCAGGCTTGGAGGTGTTGGCATTCTCCTTCCTTGCCTTTCTATTCCTTCCCTAGGAAGGCTCCATGATGGACATTATGTCTTCTAAGGAGCAGCCTAACGTAGTTTGGGGAGGTGCATAACTAGAGAGTTGACCACCATTTAATAAATGTTTTGGTTGGCCAAAGTAATAAACTGTCTCCTCAAACACCGAGTGGTTTCATTTGGCATCAGTGATCCTTGAAGTAACGTTAATGATAATAGTTGATGCTGATATAGCATTTCAGGTGAGCTTCCGAATAACTGTTGGGACCCCATAACTGAACTTCCTCTTTTGCCCATTTGACAGATGAGTAAATACAAGCAAGAGAGAAAGGGAGGTGTTGGTGACTTATCCACGATCCTACAGTTAGTAGGAGGTATGGGCAGTTGTCAAAACCAAGTGTTTCTAACTCTAGGTCTAATAAACTTTCTATTTTGAGCTTCTGTGGGAGAAGGGTATAGGAGAGGAACAGGATAAAAAAGAAGGATTTAAGCCAGAGAAGGAGAAGAAAATCTTGTAAGTGACAGGGAAGGGTTTGGAAGAATGAAGTAGCTGAGAGGTTGTCTGACCACCGTCCCTCTATGGGCTTTTGTTTGGGGTTTAGAATAAGATCTACTTTTCCCAATTGCCCTGGAGATAGAGTAGCCCCCACACGGGAGGTAATAGCTTACTCTGGGCCCACTCCCTTCCACCCTGGTCCGCCCTTGTGTGTGTGTATGTGAAAAATGAATTAAAAGGTCTGGTTAATGAGGGCCCAGATGAAAGGCTTTAGCCATCGATGGCTAGTCTTAAGAATCTGAGGATTTTTGAAGATAGCTGGTAGATTATAATAGAAGACTCAGCCTCTAAGGTTTCTATCACTTCTCTGGTTATCTTGTTGTTAATGTCAGACTTTGAAGAAGTTTTGAGTTTGATCAATTCTCCTTGATCTCTTGGAATGGCTGGACTATTGAGGGGCCAGGAATTACAGAGGAGAACCTATGACCTAGATGTTTAACAGAGGTCCAGGCTGAAGGCTCAGAGGCCAAAAGACCTAAAGGTTGTGGAGCTTCAGAAACCTGAATGCAATCTGTGTGACCCATAGGATGGTCTACTTCAGAGAACCTTGGATATTGGGATTCACACATCTACTGTAGGTTTTGGAGTCATGCCACCCTCATCTCAGGCAGCGTCAGGAAATACAGCATGGTCAACACAGGTACCTATGGGAGCTGTGGCAGGGCCCTGCTCCAAAGGTTTTCTAGCCATTGGAGGACAGCAATGCTGCGCAAGTTTGCTAAATGTAGTGACTCCAACCCTGCAGGGCCCCTGTGGGAGCCCTGCCCAGACAAGAATGGGTAGGCATGGTGGGGACAAACCGAACAGGATTACTAACATTGGCAATCCCAACCCAGGCATCTGTGGAAGCTATTGAGGGGCCAACTCAAGCAGTCTCTGAAAAGGATAGATTTCCTAAAGTACTTTTGGGATCCATGTCCAAGGATCCCTCAGCAGGCTCAGGGGACAGCAGTGGGTCATTTCTAATGGACACAGCAGCCAATGCAGACCCATCTCTTAGAGAATAGGTTCCAATTGTGTTACCTCTGAAAAAGAGAAGAGGAGGCAGCCACACTGGCATTTTCAAGCTAACTTTTTTTCAAAGGGTGGCACAGGAGAAGGCATCCCAAAACACTGCAACATTGATGGGGACATCTCTCTCCAAGACATTAGAGAAGGCCCACATTAGGGCATTCTAGCTAAAGCGAATTAATGCAGGATCCTCCCAGAAAGAGAAAGGGGAGGAGGCCAAGTCTGGTCCTTCCCAGAAGGCTGGTGTATGGACCAGTCAAGGGTATTTCTAAGATATAGTAAAAACTAGAAAAAAGTTAAATCGGCCTCCATGGCTATGTTACAAATGTTTGAAAAGGTATGTCTAAGATTCCCCAATTTATATTATGAAACAAAGTGTGCCTGGAGGAGAGGAATTAGAGTGGACATTTTTACAAATATAAAATCAGGACTTTATGCAAAGAAGGAGAAAATCTGGATGCATGATGAATTCTTTTTTTTTGGTGGTGAATTCTTGAGGGGGAGACAATGCCAAGGGGGCTTAATGTGTCCTCATTAGCATTCCTTGCTACCCTTCTACTGGCAGTTTGTTATAAAGGTGATGGCTCATGGTACAACGTCCCCATTGGAACCCAATTGCACTTGGAGACAATTTATGCTGATCCCAATATCAAAATCATGACATTTAAAGATACAATTTGAGGATCTCATCTCTAAAGAAGTGAGTGACTATGGAAGGTTAAAGGCATGGTCAGAAACTGTAATTGTATAAGAATCTGTGAATTCTTATGCAAGTTTATTTTGTTTTTAAGTGTCTACTAAACTTAATAAGTTGGGAATAGAGTCAGCCAGGTTTAGGGTCTCTTCTGAACTTTGTTTTATTTTTAAATGTTTTACTCATGTTACCAATATTTTTGCCTCTGACATTTGCCATTCACTTCCCAGACTTCTCTGCCTGCCCAAGTAGAGACCCCCTTTGTAACAAATAAGCATATTGAAGTGAAATAAATCAATGTCTTGACTGTGTCTCATTCCTCATATGTAGTCTATTGCATCTCTGCCAAAAATTGGGAGGCAGTCCTCCAAGTTTGTGATTGGTTGTTGTATTGATCAAAATTTTTGACACCTTTCAAAGATCTTTTTCTTGATATCATTTAGTTTTCAGATAAATTTTCTTCTGCATTTTACTTCTTTTGCTCTGCATCATTTCTTATACCTCTCCTCAAGTTAATCTAAGTTCTTAACACTCGACTTTTCCATTACATTCATATGCCATAATAGGTTCAGCCTTTCTCTGATCAATCAACACCCAATTCTAGTTCTTTGCCACTATTTGTTCCTATGGGACCTTTCCCTCAGTTTTTGACCTCTTTGAAGTAGTTGCCTATTCATGGTATCAGTAGGTCAAAGAATTTGTACACTTTACTGACTTCTTGGCTCTTGTTCTTAATTGCTTTCCTGAGTATTTGGACTGATTGGACAGCTCCACCAACAGTGCATCAGTATACCTAAGCTCTCCAATATTTGCCATTTTTAGTTTGTCATATTTGCCAATTTGATAAGAGCGTGGTAAAAACTCAGAGATGAAAACATTTTTTTCTATCTTAATTTTTTTATTATTTAATATATTTAGTTTTCAGCATTGATTTTCACAGGAGTTTGAATTACAAATTTTCTCCCCATTTCTACCCTCCCCCCCACTCCAAGATGGCATATATTCTGGTTGTCCTGTTCCCCAGTCAGCCCTCCCTTCTGTCACCCCACTCCCCTCCCATCCCCTTTTCCCTTTCTTTCTTATATGGCAAGATAAATTTCTATGCCGCATTGCCTATGTATCTTATTTTCTAGTTGCATGCAAAAACTTTTTTGTTTTTGTTTTTG
>JAQQSZ010006675.1:0-13524 GCA_028646595.1 Phalanger gymnotis
GAAGATGAATAGGGGATGAGAGCGGAATATATTGAGAGAGGGAGACAGAGAGAGATAGAATGGGGTAAATTATCTCGCATATAAGTGGCAAGAAAAAGCAGTTCTGTAGGAAGAGAAGGCAGGTGAGGGGGAAATGAGTGAATCTTGCCCTCATCAGATTTGACCTGAAGAGGGAATACCATGAATAATCATTTGGGTATCTTACCCCACAGGAAAAAGGAGGAAGGAAGATGATAAAAAGGGGGGATGATAGAAGGGAGGGCAGATGGGGGTGGAAGTAATCAAAAACAGACACTTTCAAAAAGGGACAGGGTCAAGGGAGAAAATTCAGTAAAGGAGGATAGGTTAGGAAGAAGCAAAATATAGTTAGTCTTTCACAACATGAGTATTGTGGAAGGGTTATACATAATGATATGCATGTGGCCCGTGTTGAATTCCTTGACTTCTTAGGGAGGGTGGGTGGGAAGGGAAGAGGGGAGAGAATTTGGAACTCAAAGTTTTAAAAAATAGATGTTCAGGAACAAAAACAAAAAAGTTTTTTCATGCAACTAGAAAATAAGATACACAGGCAATGGGGCATAGAAATTTATCTTGCCCTACAAGAAAGACAGGGAAAAGGGAATGGGAGGAGAGTGGGGTGACAGATGGGAGGGCAGACTGGGGAACAGGGTAACCAGAATATATGCCATTTTGGAGTGGGGGGAGGGTAGAAATGGGGAGATAGTTTGTCATTCAAACTCCTGTGAAAATCAATGCTGAAAACTACATATATTAAATAAAATTTTTAAAAAACATATGCTTCCATATGCATTTAGAGTTTATCCATTCTTTATCTAGATATGGATAGAATCTTTCTTCTTGAGTCCTTTGTACGTGCTAAAATTTTATCTCCAATATCAAGACCCAGGAGAAGAATAAACAGGAAAAAAGGGAAAAGAAAACATGAGGGATTCATTTTGTTGCTGAGAAAAGCTGAGGGACTCATAGTTCATCCTCACATGATGTTGCTGATACTGTATACAGTGTTTTCCTGGTTCTGCTCATTTCACTTTGCCTCAGTTCATAAAAGTTTTTCCAGGTTTTCCTGAAATGTGCTTTTTTATCATTCCTTATTGCACAATAATATTCCATTACATTCTCCTACCCCAGCTTGTTTAGCCATTCTCCAATTGATGGACATCATATCAATTTCCAATTATTTGCTATCAGAAAGGAGCTGCTACAAACATTTTTCTACATGAGGATCTTCTTCCCTTATTTACTGTCTATTTGGGATACAGACCTAATAGTGGTATTGCCGGATCAAAAGGGTTTGCACAGTTAAGCTTCCCTTTGGGCATAGCTCCAAATTGCTCTCCAAAATGGATAGATCAGTTTTCAACTCCACCACCAGTACATTCCTTTCCCAATTTTCTTCCACCCCCTCCAACATCCAAAGTTTATTTGTTTATTTGTCATATAACCTCATCTGATAGGTGTGAGGTGGTACCTCAGAGTTGTTTTAATTTGCATTTCTCTAATCAAAAGTGATTTAAAGCACTTCAACATATGTCTATAGATATAATTGATTTCTTCATCCTAAAATTGCCTCTTCATATCCTTTTATGATTTATTAATTGAGGAATAGTTTTATTCCCATAAATTTGACTCAGTTTTCTATATGTTGGAGAAATGAGACATTTATCCGAGGTGCTTGTGGTAAAGATTGTTCCCCAGCTTTCTGCTTTCCTTTTAATCTTGGTTGAATTGGATTGGTTTGTACAAAAGTTTTTCAATTTAATATGATCAAAAGTATCTGTTCTGTACTTCATAATGCTTTGCCGTTTGCTCATGAAGTTTTCCCTTCCCCATAGATCTGAAAGGAAGACTCTTCCTTCCTCTTCTAATTTGATTGTCTCATTGTCTGTGGTATGTTTTAACAAGATGTATTTTCCTTCCTTATCTCTTTTAATTAGGTCTATTTTGTTTTACTTTGTCTATGATCAAATTTGCTACTCCTGCTTTTTTTTCCTTCAGCTGAAGCAAAATAGAGTCTGCTCTAGCTCTTACCTTTACTCTTGTGTGTGTCTCTGCTTCAAGTGTTTCTTGTAAATAACATATTACAGGATTCTGATTTTTGTCCACTCTGCTATTTGCTTCTGTTTTATGAGAGAGTTAATCCCATTAAAATTCACCATTACAATTATTCTCTATGTATTTCTCTCCATCCTATTATTCCTCCTGTTTGTCCTCTCTCTCCTTTTACACTTTTCAACCTCACCTGTGTTTTGCTCCTGTATACCTCCTCTCCTGACCTGCCCTCACTTGTCACTCCCCATTCCACCAATCTTTGCTTAATCTCTTCCCTTCCTACTGCTCTGTCAGGTAAGATGGATTTCTACATTCAACTGATTGTGTATATTATTCCCTCTTTCAGAGAATATTGGTGAGAGTAAGGTTCAATCGGTGTTCATAAACAGCCCCTCCCCATCCTCTCTCCACTGTAAGAGGTCTTTCTAGCACAGGGGTGGGGAACCTGTAGCTTTGAGGTCACTTGTGGTTTCATAGGTCCTCAATTGTGGCCTTTTGACTGAATCCGAATTTCACAGAATACATCTCCTTAAAAAAGGATTTGTTCAATAAAACTTGGACTCAGTCAAAAGGTATACTCAAGGGCCTAGAAGGCCAAATCTTCCCCACCCCTATTCTAACCTCTTCATGTGAGATAATTTATCTCTTTCTACCGCTCTCTTCCTGCACCATTATACATCTCTTTCTCATCACTTAACTTTTTAATGTTATTCCCTCATTCACCTTATATGCATACCCTCTGTCTATATACATTCCTTCAAGTTGTACTGTTAGTGATGTAATTTTTAAGAATTGCAAGTATCATCTTCCTGCATAGGGATGTAAACACTTTAGCTCTATTGAAGGGAAAAATTCATGACCAAACAAGAGATGGATATTTACATGTTTATGCTTCTCTTGGGTCTTGATATTGAAGGTCAAATTTTTGCTTTAGTTCCAGTCTTCTTATGAAGCCTTGAAATCTTTCTATTTTGTAAAATGACCGTTTTTTCCCATGATGTATTATGTTTAATTTTGCTGGGTAAGCGATTCTTGGTTGTAGTCCTAGCTCCTTTGCCCTCCAGAATATCATGTTCTGTGTCTTCTGATCCTTTAATGTTGCAGCTACCAAGTTGTATGTAATCCTGATTGTGACTATCCAATATTTGAATCATTTCTTTCTGATTGCTGTAATAGCAAGGCAATAAACACAACATCGATGATAATTGTGAATATGCCTATGTAGTTCTGTATTGCAACATATGAGAAACTCTCCATATAGGAGGTAGAAGGAGCAAAACATTCATTCAGACAACAGAAGACCAAATCCCATAACCAATAACTCCAACCCATCCAAGCAGCAATCAACTCACAAAACCAGAAGCCCACTTCATCATAACAGCAAGGAACTTAAAACACAATATCACAGCATGGAGCCTTGCCATTCCATAACCTTCTGGCGCCCTGCTGGGACTTTACCACAAACACACTAACAGCACAGCACCCACATCTGCTCTTTCTGTCAGCTCTAACTGCTCTCTCAGCATTTCCTGTGACACGCTTTCCTTTTCCTCTCAGCAAGCTCTTCCCACCACATGTGACTTAGGCTTCCTGTGATGTAAGCAGGTCACATGGCCTATTAATGGGTGGGAAAGATCTTCAAATCTAAATTGTTATTACAGTCACTTGTAGTATTCTTTCCTTGAAATGATAGTTTTGATATTTGGCTATAATTTTCCTTGAAGTTTTTATCTTGGGATTTCTTTCCTGAGGTGATCAGTGGATTGTTTCAATGTCTATTTTGCCCTCTGATTCCAGGACATCAGGACAGTTTCCCTTGATATTTTCTTGAAAGATTCTATACAGGTCCTCCCTTTGATTATGGCTTTCAGATAATCCAATAATTCTGACCTTGTCTCTCTTGGATCTATTTTCCAGGTCAGTTGTTTTTCCTATAAGGTATTATGCAATTTCTTCCATTTTTTTTCGTTCTTTTTGATTTGTTTGATTGCTTCATGATGCCTCATAGAGTCATTAGCTTCCACTTGCTCAATTCTAACTTTTATGGTATTGTTTTCCTCAATTAGCTTTTGTACTTTGTTTTCCATTTGGCCAGTTTTACTCTCTAAGGAGTTGTTTTCTTCAGGAGATTTTTTTATCTCCCTTTCCATTTGGCCAATTCTACTTTTTAAGCAGTTTTCCAAGCTGTTGAATCATTTTTCATAATTCTCTTGGATCTCTCTCATTTCTTTTCCCAATTTTTCTTCTACCTCTCTTGTACAATTTTAAGCACTTTTTTGAACTCCTCCATGGATTCTTTCTGGCCTTGAGACACCTTCCCATTTTTCTTTGGGGTTTTCCTCATAGGTCTTTTGACATTTTGGCCCTCTTCTGAGTTTGTGTCTTGGTCTTCCCTGCCATCATAATAACTTTCTACAATCAGATTCTTGTTTTGCTGTTTTTTGCTCATTTGGGGGAACTTTTTCCTTTCTTTTAAATTTGATCTTTGCTCCCATGGTGGAAAGGGATCTGTCTTAGACTTCTTGTGTCTGCAGGCCCTGGCTGTTTACCTGGTGTTGGGCTGATGTTACCTTGAGGCCTCTGGCGTATCCACACATCTGGTACTGGGCCGAGAGGGTTGGGGGGGTGGCTGGCATTGCTAGAGGCCATAAGGATCAGGAAGCTTACCTGGTGCTGAGTTGGGTTCCTAGTGGCAGCATCTGGATTGTGCTGAGGCAAGGTAAGTTTTTCTGCATTTCCCTGGGGCTGCAGTGAAGCACATGGAGGTCACCTGGATTATGCCTGTTTCCCCTGGGCTTCACTGAAGCACATCGTGGTTCTTGGAGATGTGGTCTGCTAGTTCCTCTGGCTATTCTAATGCAATGGGGGTTGGGGGTGGTTCTAGTGTAGATGTTTGCCTGTTCTACCACACTAGGGCTCCCACTGGTTTGCTGAGGTGGGTCTTTCTGCTAGCTTAAAGGAATGTGCTCCTCTTCTACTGGAGTGAGACAGACCTTTCTTGCCAATCTTCCAAGTCACCAGGGGTAAAAGATTAGTCTACCCTGTCTTTCCTCTGGCTCCACTGTTCCAAAATTTGTTCTGGGACTCTATTTTATGATTCTTTGGAGGTGAATGTGGGAGAACTATAGCAATTTGGTGCTTAGTCTGCCATTTGAGATCCTGGAAGTTGACCTAGACTCCCAATCTTGGAGTCATCCTCATCTCTTCCCTCTCTTATTCCTTGTATTTAAATGATGGCCAAGTATGTCAAGTTCTACCAGTACCTTTCAAAATATTCTTTGCAACTATTTGCTCTCCACTCACCGGGATATTTCATTACCTCAAATTCTTTGTACTATTTACCTAATCAAATGCAATAGATTCCTAATTTCAATTATTCCTTATATTCTCTCCTTTCTAAGTTGTCCTACATAGAGCTGACAATACAATCTTCCTAAACTATGTGTGATCATGTCATCCTTCCTTCCTAAACAAACAAACAAAAAAACCTTTAACATTTCTCTTTTGGTTCTATTATAAAATATAAATTCTTCAGGTTGGCAGTTAAAGACATTTACAACTTGATTTCATTATATCTTTCCATCTTTTTTTTTAAATATATTAATCCTCTTTAGGGACTCTATATTCCAGCTAAACTTTATCTGCTCTTACCCAGAATTGACATTTCAGCTTCCAGCTCATTGCCTTTGTACAAATTGTCTTCTGTGTTTCGAATCCTATTTGCCTCTACCTCTTAGGACCTTGAGCTTCAAGGCTCAGCTTATATATGCCATCCCTTATAAGAAACTTTTCCTTAACCTTGCACTTATAACCCTAAGATCAGGGCTTCTTAAACTCTGTGTGTGTGCGTGTGCATGCGTGCATGTGACATGTGTGTGTATGTGTGACGGACCGGTTTGAAAGTCTGGGAAAGTTTATAAATCTCTTCTCAAGATAGCATCATTTTTATTGGAATAAAATTTATAGGATTACAAAGAAACCTAAGTATATTGAAACATAGTTATCATACTAATTTCCAAATAATTTCACGTTCACTAAATTAAAATGAATACTAAAGGCCTTTTCATTCTACCAATAACCATAAACATACTTATGTATGCCATTTATTTGTTTTATCTCTACCAGAAAAATATAAAGTCTGTAGGGGAGGGGCTGTGTTTTGTCTTTATAACTTCCACAGGCTTACATAGTGCCTTGCAGATAACATGTGTTTAAGATTTTTTTTTTATTTTATAAAGAAAACTTCAAGTGGAAGTTATTAAAAAATCAAAGGTATCAGCACAGACTGAAAAAAAGTTAGACTCCTGAAAAAGATGAACAGCTGCTTTTTACCACCTGCCTGGAACTGTTATTAGTCCAAGATTCAGAGACAGAATTTTCCTGATGCTTTATTCTGACAAAATCAATAGGCATACCCCATTCTAAGTAGCCATTTTACTTGGACACTTAGGGAACCCAAAATCTTAGAACTAGATGAGATTCAAAGGCTATTTAATCTCATATGTAAAAGAGTCTTTTCTACATTAATCAGAAGTGATTACCCAAGTTCTACATACATACCTCTAGTGACAGAAAACTCGCTAATCATGAAGAAAACTCCTTCTACTTTTGACACCTGCAATTGTCAGGATTCTTCTGTTCTTGTATTACAGCAAAATCTCCTCTCTGTAATTTCCTCTCATTGGTACTCATTCTGACTTCAGAAGATATCCAAACTAGAACACAGATAGAGATCTTAAATAATCACATCTCAAAAAAGGAACCAGAACTGACTGATAACTTTGAGTGAGAAGTGTGATGGAGATTCCTGGTCCTGAAGGATTTACAAAATAATTTTGTCAAACCTTAAGGGAAAACAATTGCCTCTTCTTCACAAATTATGCTCAAAGATTTAGAAAGAAAGAACACTATTAGATTCCTTTTTGAGATCAATGTAATAAAATTATAAAAAGAGGAAAGGATAAAACAAATAAGGAAAACAATAAGTAATATCCTTAATTATTATCAATTTAAAATTTTTAATAAAATCCTGTCAAACTACAGAAACTCAGCCAAGAAATCACTCATTTTAAGTAGGTTGCACTTACACTAAAGATTCAAGGACAGTTAACATTGGGAGCAAAATCAACATAATAAATTATATTAAAGATAATAACATACAAAACCAAATGATTATCTCAAAAGATACAGAAAAGGCTTTTGATGAAGTACAATACTTATTCACTCTAAACTCCTGAATAGTAAGGACATAAAGGAACATTTTGGTATTATAAAAAATTTATACAAAACCAAAAGCAACTATCACATGAATGGGGGATACATTAGAAGCTTTCTAAAGAAAGGATTGAGTATGTACTCTCCTAACTATTTTTATGAGTTTAGAAATATAGAAAGAACAGTAAGATAAAGAAAGTAAAGGTAAGAAAGGGGGTAAAAATTTTAGAAAGAGAAATATCCTTATTTGCTGATGACATGATGCTTTCCTGAGGAAATCCTAGGGAATCATCAAAGACATTAATTGAGCCAATTAATAGCTTCAGCAAAGAATGCAGATGACAAGCCCCCTCCCCCAAATCAACAGCATTTCTATGTAATGAAAACAAAACACAAGAGGCAATAATGGAAAGGGAAATTCTATTCAAAATAACTATAAAATACATAAAACATTCAAGGATGAATATACTGAAACACAAAAAAATATGTGTGTGTATGTATGTATGTATATATATATATATATATATATATATATGTATATATATTTAATTTCAAGTTGTTCCTTAAAGAAATAAAGAACAACTTAAATAGCTAGAAGAATATTCAGTGCCAATATAATTAAAATGGCAATACTACCAAAGTTAATTTAGTTTTAATGTTATAGCAAACTATCAAAGGGAAATTTCAAAGAACTTGATGAAATGATTATAAAATTCATTTGAAGAAATATGATAAAATATTGAGAGAAATAACAAAAAGTTCAAATGAAAAGGAATAGCATTTCAGACTGAAAATTATGCCATAAATTATCATCCATCAATACTATGTGATTATTTGTTTTAAAAAAAGGATAAAGATCTAGACTAATGGAACTGGCTGAAAAAGAAGTATCTGAAACAGTAGAACTAAATAATCCAATGTTTGATAAACAAGGAAGCAAATACTTTGGAAAGAACTAATTATTTGTCTAAAAATAACTACTGGGTAACTTGAAAATCAGTGTGGCAGAAATTAGGCTTAAACCAACTTCTTACACCATATTACATCATAGATTTTTTTAAAATGAATATGGGACTCAATATTAATGATTAAAGTCCTGGGCACTTCTCAATCACATAAGCAAAAAGATGCAGACTAAATATATTCTCAAATACCCAAGAACCATCAAACCTCTCCAAAACAGAAACAGAACCAAAATTAAAGCAACTTCAGATGCTCTTATGGTCTAAGATACCCAAAATCCAAAAGAAAGTTAAAAAAATCTAGGAATTGAAATTCACTGACCTCTGTTCCTCCATTTCTCCACTTCCTCCACTACCAGTAACAAAATCACACCAGTAGACTCAAGGACAGACTTAAATCAAAACCAACTTCTAAACCTTATTTCCCTCTCCCTTTTTTTGAGTGCTATAGACTTGTGACTTCAAGTTTGCTTAGTCTCAACAATCAGCTTTGCCACAGCCCTTCAGGAGCTGTCAGGGGTGAAATCTGGAAGCACCAGATACACAGATTTCTGAACTGTTGGCACCAAGGAAAGCAGGCTTTGAATTTCCAGTGGTAGAGAAAGCAGGCTTTAGACTACTTGTGCTGGGCAAGAGAACTAAGATGTGAAGTGAGATAGGTCACCAGTAAAGGGCAGAATATGTGTAGGGAGCTGTGCAGCACTACTCCAAGCTTGTGATAAAGGGTGCAGCATCCAGCTAGTACAAGTTCTGACCACCCAAAAGTCAGTTGATGTAGAGACTAAGGCTGGTGAACCTTGAGTCACCCAGTGTGAGAGAAAACTGAAATGCTTTGAGATACAGCTCCTGTGATAACTCAACAGATGCAGAAAAAGCCTTTGACAAAATACATCATAAAGGTGTATTTATGTTAAAAACCCTGCAAAACATAGGCATAGAGGAACTTTGTTTTAATATGATAAAAAGCACCTGTCTAAAACCAAAAGCAACTATCATATGCAATGAGGATACAATAAAATCTTTTTACGAAAAATATGAGAGTAAAGCAAAGATTCCCATTTTCCTAACTGTTATTTGATATACTTCGGGAAATGCTAGCAATCACAATAGTAGAAGAGAAAGTAATTAAAAGAAAAACATAGGCAAAGAGGAGAAAAAACTATCTCTTTGATGATGATGTAATAATTTACTTTGAAAATCCCAGAGAACCAGTAAAATTCTAATTGAATACTATTAATAGCTTTAGCAAACTTACAGACTACAAAATAAACTCCATTTCACGTAAGTACAAAATGTATAAACTATCTGGAGATCAACCTCCCAAAGCACACAAAAGGCTTGTATAGATTCAATTAAAAAACATTCTTTAAAGAAATGAAGAACAACCTAAAGAGCTGAAGTAATATTCAGGGATCATGGTTAGGCTGTGGCAACATAATAAAATTGATGATGCTACCCAAATTAATTTATACATCATGCCAATCAAATTATCAACAGAATACTTTACAGACCTTGATAAAATAATAACAACTTTCATTTGGAAAACAAAATATCTAGAATGCCAAGGAAAATTATGGTTTAAAAAGTAAAGATAAAAGGAAAATAGCACTTCCAGATCTCAAACTATATCATGGAACAACAATTTTCAAAGCCTCCTGGTTCTGGCTAATGAACAGAAAATACATATATTAAAGGAACAGGCTACACGAGGGAGATTCAGAAACAATACAATTCAAAAACCCAGTGTTTGATAAAGTAGAAAATATAATTTACCTAGAGAAAAAATTCTGTATTTGATAAAAATTACTGGGAAAATTGAAAAACTGTTGGCATAAATTAGACTTAGAACAACATCACCGCATTAAAACATTCTTCAAATCAATAATAATAAGAGGCATTCACATCTACACCCTGAAAATTGAGGGAAAAATGACCAAAGATGTCAATAGTCAATATTAGAGGGGCTGTAGGATGATAGGTAAACTAATTCATTGTGAGTAAAGTTGTGAAGTCATCCAATCATTTTGAAAAATGACTTGGAATTATGAAAATAAATGACTAAATTGTCCATACCCTTTGAATCACAGAGTCCATTTCTGGACTAACACCCTAAGGAACCCAATTATAAGAAAAAAGTTCCTATATAGTCCAAATTATTTATAACAGCATTTTTGGTGATAGCTAGGTAGGTACCCATCAACTGGGGAATGGCTGTGTTGGTAAACAAAATGGGCTGTTAGCACTCAGTTCAACCAAGTGACCTTCAAGAGTTTGGCCTTTGTTTCCTTGATTAGATTGGGAGTCCTTGGTTACCTCCTTGCCTCAGGGGAGGACCTAGTTTACACATGAGTTTGAGTGACATGTTTGGGACATGAGAGGCTTTTAGACCATGTGGGTTTGTCACCTCCTTGTGACGATTTTAGGTCATGTGGGTGAGTGGCATGTGTGACTCACCCTTGACCCTGAAAAAGATATAAAACTGGGGGTTGGCTTTCTCTTTTTTGGAGCTCTTGCCCACAGCCATGGTGGCATGCATGACTCTGGGCCAGCCCTTGTTATGAGCTCCCAGGCTGAACCTAGATGTTGGTAACTATGATTTATATTTGGTCTGTCTGTTGATGTTTGTAATTTGTTTGTATTTCTTCCGAAGTTCAGGGTGCTGGCTTTTTCCCCTGAATTAAGTGAATGGTATTTGTATGCTGAATTAAAGTAAGCTTGTCAACCCCTTAACCTTGCTTTCCTTACTGAAGCAGATCAAAAGAATCTGGTCTTTGGCAGTGTTCTTGTTGTTGGGCTTGTGTTGGTCTTTCACCCCCACAACAGCTGCTAGCCAAATTGTTGAAACGATGGCTAAACAAATTGTGGTACATAAATGTAATGTAATGCTATTGCACTAAGAAATAATATGTGATGAATACAGAGAAGAAAAGAAAGATCTAGATGATTTGACGCAGAATGTAGCAGAGCCAAGAAACTATGCACACAGTAACCAGTAACTACAGTGTAAATGGAAATAGTCTTACACCAAAAAAAAAAAAAATCAAAATTACATGTAACAAAATCATAAAGCTCATGTGGGACTCAAATAAAGAGAAATGAAAAAATTCTCCATCTTCCTATCTGTGAAGAGTAGGAAGTCATATTGCACATGTTTTGGGGCTTTTTAAATATATTGATAATTTGTGCTGAATTTTTTTTTCTTCCCTGAAAAATACTATTTGTCATATGTTATAGATCTCAGAAAGAAGGATGCATGGGAACATTTATGGTGATATAGAAACAGAAAATATCATTTAAAAAATTTATTTAAAGGATCACATGCCCCCCCAATTTAGAAGAAAAGCAGATAGCAAAATCTCATAGTTAGAAGTAAAAAAAGTATCCTTAATAAAACAAGGAATAGAGGTGATTATAAAAGACAAAATAAAAATTTTGATTGCATGAAATTGAAAAGCTTCTGCAGTAATAAAACTACAAGATAAAAAGGGAAATAATTAAATGGGGGAAAATTTTTAGAATCAAATATCTCAGATAAGGGTTAGTTTTCCAAGATATATAGGCAACTAAGAGCTATGTATGTGTACACAAACTAATAACCATATGAATGAGTGCATCAAATTACCACAAATAATAAAAATGCAAATCAAAATAACACTGCATTTTCACTTCATATTCAGTAAATTATTAAAGGTGAAAAAATGTGGGAATAATCCGTATTAGTGGAATTGTGCACACTAGCACATTGTTGGTGGATCTGTGAATTAATACAACAACTGGGGAAGAAATTTAGAGTTACGCAAAAAAATTAAAATGCCCAATTATTTTGACCCAGAGATTCTACTACTAGAGTTATACTCCTAGGAGGTCATATTAGTAATAATAAAAACTCCATAAATCATAAAATATAATGTAACAGCACTTTTGTGTAATAGGAAAGAATTGTAGAAAAAAGAGAATCATGGAAATATTTCTTTGAGCATATGAAAAGTGAAGCAAACATAGCCAAGAAGATAATATGTGGAATCACTACAATGGTATAAGTAGAAAGAACAATCACAAAACAATCAAATTGAATGTTATTTCCTTTGAAGAAGTGGGAGATTCATAGATATAGGACGATATATAAATATATATATATATATATATATATATATATATATATATATTCAGACTTTTTATGTAGTGGTTGGTTTGACTGTTCCTTTTTATGTTTTTTTCCCCTTAAAATTCCCTGTATTACATCAAGTGAGTCTCTGGAAATGGGAGAGGAAGATGTACTGCCAGGGGCTACAAAAACAAAATATATCAATGAAATTTATTTTTAAATAAAAATGAATATGTGCTAAAATGTGTAAGTGGAAGGGCTCTTTTTTTTCCTAAGTAGAATTTTATTTCTTAGCCAAACATGTAAACAATTCATATCCACTTCCTTCATTCTTCCTCATTGTATTCTACAGAAGATAAAAATAACAGAAGATATTGGAAATCAATATTGAAACATCATCATCAAAGAAAGATTATTCTCAACTATTGTGTTTTCCATATTAAAAAACAGTCAGACTCTCTTATGTATGCCTTTATATAAGGCACTTTGCAAAGAGAGCTCAAACTTAGCAAAATTTTTAAAGTGTAGATTTATCTTTTGCAACCGAATGGCCCAACCCCTTATACCATATTTAGAACGAAACCTGGGCACTCATGGTAGCTTCTGACTCCTCAGCCACCCACCCTACACACTAGTCTCAAGTTTGCTTTTTCCAAGCTGTTACCCAAGAACCAGACTATTCCAATTATTCTACTTTTATCAAGACAGTTGATTTGTGTCATATTCTGACAGGTGGACACATCTTGATATCCCAAATGAGAGCTAAACATCCTAACCAGCTAATCTGCACCATTAGAATTTTAGGAGAATATGAAGAAGGCTTTGATTGAGTGGAGTGGACCTCTCGTGGTAAACTTTTGGGAGACCACCAATAAGAGTCACACAAAAATGGCCAGGCAAAGATGGAGTGTTATCTGCATTGTTAGACGGATTTACTGAAATGATGAGATCTTAGATGCATTTGAATATATTAGTAGGTACTAAAAGATTAATATGTTTCACCATTCCAGGTAAAATATTTTCATTTTAGTAGGTGTAGTAGGAAGGCCGAATTTATGATCTCAAATATAATCATGTATATGTTTGAATGGTCCAAAATCACAAGGTATGAGAGATTCTCTAAGGAGAAAACAACAGGAAATTTATTTAGGCCCCACCGCAGCAAAAACTTGA